>VZTL01074275.1:19146-41147 GCA_013400535.1 Scopus umbretta | reverse complement strand
CAACTGGTCTTACTATTGAAGACATTATCAAGCAGCCAGAAGAACCCGAAAAGATGCAGTGAAATGTCATCCCTCTTTTAATAGAGCACATTCTTCAGCTTTTTTAATTTAATGTTGAAATACTTCATTTAAGCATTGCTGTTGATAAAGTGTTACAGTCAGAAAACGATGTCCAGTGTCCATTGAATTCTTTTGACGCCCTCTGCAGGCCGTGATGGATAGGAAGCCTAAATCCTCATAGGAAAAAACCCTGTAGGTTGTCTCCAAATGTCTACTTTATTAAGAAATATAGCTGCTTCCTTTTTAGCTTCCCTCATGAACTTACTGATACGCAGTCCTTCCTGTTCCAACATGCATAAGCAAAATGCAAAACAGTTCTAGATTCCTTCTCGCTGACCTAATTAGGCAGAATAATGAAGGCTGACGGAGCAATGCAGCAGAGAGATGTGTAACACCAAATATGGGGGTAAAATTGGAGGCGCCTGTGGTACGTGAGTCTGCTCCATCCCTGTGGGGACATGCAGCTTTGCTGTTTTCTAACCTAAAGATACTAGTCTGTTGTCAAATGCTCTCGCCTACACGTGATAGTGACTCATACAGATGAGCAAACTACTGAAATTAGTCGATGGCAGGGCTCATGTGGGGTCAGTCTCCTTCAAGAAGCTGAGGGCCTCTCATCGTGGTGGCTTCTCCCAACTAAATGCCCTCCAAGACTTCATAGTACCTGCCTGAGAGTCAGTCATTGCTGGGCTCTCTTCTCCAACTTGTGCAGAGTATCAGGATCCTTGGGGACAAATGTGATAAAACTGCACTAGCTGGTTATTTTTCATTATTTTCCTCTTTAACCTTGGAGACTGTACACACTATACATTTCTCATAAGGGATCTATTTTGCTAGCTGTTTGGAAAAGTCTGGTTTTCTGAGATGAAATATTCTACTTCAGTACCCAGGAGGAGGGAAAAACTGTAATCACACATCATTAAGTGGATCACCCCACTACCCTAGCAGAATGTAACAGGATACAGTGTGCTGCGAAAACCTGCATTCGAAAGTTAAAATTACTCTTTCTTTAAAAAACAGGATCAATCACCCATCATTTTTTGAATAAGAGGTAGATAAGACCTGGAAGGCATGAGGCAAATATGGTGGGATAATTCCCAGCTAAAGAATATTAGGGGAGGCGGATAAAAGAAGAAACAAAAGACAGAAATTTCTAAAGAATGTTTGTGAGATGAGTTGCAGGGAAAAGAATAGCACTGAGAATAGATAATTAGCAGTGGGAAATTAGTACAAAGGAATGTAAGGTTCTCATAATCTTTTTGTTCCTGCTGTCATCTGTTTTTTAGAAAAAAAAAAAAGCTCTCAGAGACAGGTCATCGAAGTTTCATGGACACACACAAGCTGATCTGGGATCATTCTGAACCTCTTAAATCAACCTGTGGCTGTTTGGAGCCAACATGCAGCCGGTGAGAATATGATCAGTAGGAGAGAAAGGACACGAGGAGCAAGTGAGCATCTCCAGAGGAACTGTTGCTATTATCTGGTCTCCATTACACAGATGTTAACTCCAAGCTATTCTGTGCGCTTGTTTGATAGCTAGTGTCTGAGGTATAGCGCATTTCTTCTGAAATGTCATCTTCCTATTGTGAACAATGAAAGAACTGCCATGCTGAGGTTTGGGGGTGAGTTGTTTTGTTTCATAGGGTTTATCTCTGCAAGCCTCTTGCATGACAACTCTGCCTTGGCAGAGAGTACTCAGAAGAGATTGCTGTTTCAAGTCTTGCTCAGTTTAGGGAAACCAGAACAACTTTTCACATTTATTCCTTGGAGGGGAACAACCAAACTTAATTTCCTTCCCAAAGAGTGAGAGGAAATTAAAACAAGTGTTTAAAAGGAGTGGAGTATATGCTCAAAATGTTTGTGAGAAAGTCAGTTTTAGTTAATGCACACACACACTATTGTGATAAAGCTTTCAAGGCATCATCTATTTTACTCATACACTAAAAATTCAATATATGTACAATTCAAAGCACTTCTTTGTACACAACATTGTTCACCTCAAGACTTGTTCTGATTTATTCTGCTAACTAAGGTGACAGTGCTGATTCAGACTTCTTCACACCACAAAAAAAGGCTGGGTGATGAAAAGCCCTGGTTTCAGCAGACAGTAATGGACTGTTGTTCAGCTGTACAGGGTGCCAATGGGCAGACATAGGCCATTCAGTTTAGTGAGTCTGTCATTACAGGGCATAAACTGATGGACAGAGATGTCTTATCCATGATGAATGGAAGGGGAAGAATAAGAAGGAGATAGACCAACATCATGCATCCTGTTCCGCAAGCAAATATTACCATTTGGGCATTGACACTTAAAGAAACTGATTCTTTCTTTACAGATTGTAAAGAAATGGAGAATAGGGGAGAATCCACACCACAGCATCTTAATTTAGGGTAAGTGCCATGAAGGCTTTGGTTCCTGCTCCAGTCTCTGGGATGCCCAGCCCAGCATGCAGTGCAAGAGTTGCACAGTGAGCCCTTGGGATCCAGCTGAAACCTCCCCCAAGGGAAAGCGTGATCCAGGAAAGGTCCTGTCCCTCAGGGACACCACTGGACCACTGCAGTTATCCTCCTTACCTGGCCCAGCTCCAACTGAGCACATGTGAGTTGAGGTCCAGAAGCGGAATAGGAAGTGATTCTCCCTTAAAACAGAACGTGTAAAATGGGGGGTGGGGGTGAAAAGGGAAGGTAATTTAGCTTACTAATGATTGATCTTATTTCTTCTGGAATGAGGCATTTCATTTGAACTAGTTTTATAAGATCCTGGGTGTTGCTAGATATTTAGCAGTAATTTGGTAAATGTAAGTGCTTTTTAACTTGTTATGAGAGAGGATAAAAACCAAAACTTCTTTGGTTAATGGAAATTGTAAGTCTCATTATTTTTTTTCCAAATTTTCAGAAAGTTTTCATAGGAGATGTTTCATGTTTCCAGGAATTCCTTTAAAAAGGAATTGCTTAACAGTGTGTTCAGTAATATTTCAAGCACCAGCACTGTTCATGAACTCTGCTGTTGCCATATGAGCAGTACATTAGGTTATATCATTGCAGTCTCATTTAATCTCTTGCTTTGAATCTTAATTCTTGCAGCTTCAGAAATTGGCAGTGACAGGGGCCTCCAGATCCCCAGTGAAGGCTAGGCAAGGAGTCTATAAAGTTGTTTTCACTGTGTTGCCATTTTCAAAAGAAGGGGTAAGCAAGAGCAGCTGCCCTGGATTCTCCTCTTGATGGCTTGCAATCCTTGATCTCTTTGAACACAGACCTCCGCTGACTTCTAAGGTCCCACACCAACTCAGCAAAGCCAGCAGAGCTGTTGCTTTAGACACTGTCATTTAATCATTCAAGGTAGGAAAATGTGTCACAGATTTGAGACAAGAAAGGAATTGGCTGCTGTGTTTACTTTGCTTTACTTAATGGTCTATCATGTAATTCCATTTTATACCCATCTTAACATGGTATGAAGAATCCTCTAGGCACCCTTTATCTAATATCTCCTGCAGAACAAATCGCTTTCACTTCTTTAGAGTTGTTCTCACTTTCACAGTAATACAGCAGAGGAAAAAAAAGTTTCTGATGACTTAGAGCAGGAAGCAGATAATGTGCCCTCCTGGCATCACTGAAGGAGAAGCGGAAAGCTTTCATAAACACATTTCTAACAGGCAAGATCAGAAACAGTACATTGCAATTTCAGAAAGGCCCCAGCTACAGAGTTTGCATTTATGTTCTGAATCTCTTGCGCTTTGGGATTGTTCAGCTCTCAGATACAGATCTAAGGCTGCTTTTCCATGATATTACAAGCTAATTCTGAATTTTAAAAACAACATCTCTAAAAGGTTGTATGTGTTGATGTCACAATTGTTTCCCAAACAATGGGAAACAAGAAGAAAAAAAAAGCAGCAGACTAGGAAGGCTTCAAGCTATTCAGGTCAGAGGTCTTTTCTTCTGTGTATGCAATGTCCTACAAACCTCTGCTCAGGACCTTGAGACTGTGGGAAGAATACTGAAGGAACATTTTAGCTAGAAAAAAATCTCCCAGGAGAAGCCCCATGGACTTGGTAACACCAAAACATTTTTCATATGTATGTTGGTTTCAAATAAATATTCACCTAGTACAGCAAAATAAGCTCCATCATTTTGACATTATAAATGAAAAAAAAATTTCTAAACACAGTTTCATCTAAACCTTAAACAGTTTTTCTGACTGCTCAAGAACTTCCAGCAAATGAAAGAAAACACATATTTTGTGCAGCTTAGCTTCAGATGTTATTCCAATAATGAATAGATAATAAACCTTCCTTGAGGCCTTCTGACATTAGATTTTGCAGAGGAAAAGAAGGAAGGATTTTTCCTAAGTTCATTTATATTTTTACACAGAGTTAAACTGCACAATACTGCAATAGGACACCAGGCCCTGTAGAAGGTCCAACATTTTCACAGCCTAGGGTTCACGAAAAGGTAGTCCACAGATGAATGTAGTTCCACAACAACATGTGCACAAAGCTGAGAATAAAAAATAAAACCTGCTGTTCATTTGAAGGCAGGATCTGTGGTGAGGTACAGCTGTTTGAGCTAACACACTGCAAAATAAACCAGCTAACCAACATTACAAGTTTGCACCCACACCCTAACATGTCCATTCAAGGCTTTAATTGTATTTATAACAGAGACCAGAAAATATGCTACAGGAGGGCTGAGACAAAGTCCAGCTTCTGTGACTAAGAGAAAAAAGACATATGTGTCCTAATTCAAAGGGCGAAGAAAATTGTGTGAGGTTGGAGAGGATGGGAAGGAAGGTGGCAACAGCCTGAAAATAGCATTAATATGGCTCTGTGAATAACTGAGAGTCTTCTGGAGATTGCCTGAATCCTGGGGAAAGAGAGAAGGAAAAGGTATTTGTTATTGCTGAAACGAAAATCTGCAAGAACTATTTGGTGAGCAAGGTCACTAGGTGGTTTTGGACACAGGATAATCCATTCAGCCTCAACCCTTTTGGATGTGAATCAAGAGAAACAATCTAAAGAAAAAGTTGGAGACATATAGTTGCTGGTGCTGTTTAAATGACTCATTAGTTAAAACTCCAAGCCAGCAGAAGAAAGTGCCAGATTTTATTGATCTTTCCCACTTTCAGAGACTGAAACCGATATCGCTTGTTCCCCAGGAGAGATCTGTTCTGATTTTCCTGCCCATACAAAAGGGCTACAACAGGTAGCATTGAATGCTTCATGCTCTAAAATAGTTTACAAGCGAATAGTTAAGTGAGGAAAAAAAAAGTCAAGGTTTTCTCTCCTAACTCCATGGAGCAAAGAGATATCCCAGGGGAAAGAAAGAAATAGAAGAACTTCTTCACTTGTCTACAATTCTAGTTTACTGAAAATATTCACAATTTTACAAAATATTGTAGGCAGAGCCTCATTCATACAAAGGCTGAACTGTATTACAAGCAAAGCTGTTTCTCTCCTGTTGTTCTTTATAGATTATGCTATAGGCCTAGACAGGTTAGGCAGAGGCCTTGGTTAATCAGTGGATTAATTTGGGTTCAGCACTTATGTTGGAACAGCCCTTTTTTGTTTCATAACCTATTGCAGTATTCATTTGGACTGTAAAGGCTGTAGCAGATGTAAGTTGGTGGTTACACCTACAGATGTTTCTCAACCATAAGAAGAGGATGAGCTTAAACTGTTCCCTTGATCTGCCCTTCCATTTTTAGCCTTAAAGAAAAACATTGCAGGAAAAAGCACTTGAATTGCAACATCACTAAAATCTGAGAAAAAAGCTGCAGTTTGCTTCTGCATCTGGATTAGTGGAAGTGATTCACACCCCAGAGGCAGATGTACTGCTCTCCCTCCCTGAGCTCATCGCAGCTGAGCGTGCAGGACAGGAGCAGAGGTCTGGGAAGCTGCACTTCCCATCGGCTTAAGCACACACTGAAAGCAGTGTGCTGCATTGCTCTGCTACACATCAGGATCAGGCTATTTCTTTCCACTTTGGTTTGTCTCTCAGAAAGACGAAAGTGGCAACATGGCTTTCTTACGCTGGCAATGCTAAAATTCATTTATCATGCTGATATGGTTAGGGTGTTAGTCACTCTGCCAGGACAGTTGCCAGCCCTCAGTCATTCTTCCTGTATGAGTTTCCCAAAGGCTTACTTTTAGACCATGCGTATGTAGGTCCAGTGCTTATTTTTGTTCTTCAAAGCATTTTTTAAATTCCTCCCCAGTTCAACACGGTGATACCGGATGAAAAGCAGGTGAGCAGGAGGCTGTTTAAAAGCCTGTCGCGCAGCCATGAAGCAAGGCTGTCCTACTTGCAGTCTTCTGCAAGTAAAGGAGATGGATCAGAAAATAACACTAAATTGTGCTTTTACAGTAGTATGAGAAGCACATTAGTTCCACCCATACAAAACCAGTCGACCTTCAGGAACAGACTCCCTGTCACTGGGAGTTTTTCAACGGATTTAAGGAAGGAAACAGTTAGCAGGAAGGCTTAGTCTTGAAAATGTGACTAGACAACCAAGGTAGCCCAGGGCCACTTCCAATATAAAATACCAGTGAGTCACTTATTCAATATTCTTCTTTTAATCGTGTGTGTGGCAATACAGTCACCTTGCATTGTCCTGGGCGCAGCACTCTGAAAAGCCTGGGATGGTTTTGTTTCATGGCCTTTGCTTTTTGAAGGCTGGGGTGGCTGGGAGGGTCATAGGTGGGACTGTCACATCCACAGCTGTGGAAGGACTTGCTGAAAACACAGCAGCTCACTGAGGAGTGAATGAATGCACCAATCCAGAAATTAGGTGCAGTACCTTTTTGGATCAACACATTATAGAGGTCCTTCCTTTTAATCCATGTGACACTGCTGCAGCTTTTTGACTTAGGAAGAAAAGATATAGCAAGATGTTTCTGCTGAAGATGTTAATTTTTTATAAAGTTAAATCCCTGATGCAAACTAAGTTAGTGAAACAAGTGGAATTCACATCAGAATGGGAGCCCTCGGTTCAGCAGTCTGCCTAAAGTCAAGCTTTCTGACATGGGTAAAATGTGTGTCTAATATGTCAGCTAGATATTTTGACAGCATGGTGTTTGTGTGGTGTTTGTATTCTAACCATCTGGTAAGCATCTCCTCCAGAGAAGGGAGAAAGAGCAACAAGCACAGCAGAGATTTATGCAGTTTACATTATGGGTTTACAGCCGACCGTGAGGTCGCAGCACTGCACCCCTGGAGCAGAGTTTGGCAGCAAACACCACCACATCAGAGGAGACCGGACACAACCCTTGCACTCGCAGGGACTGCACTTCTTCCTCTCTCGGCGACTGACACGGGTTTCTGAGAAGCACAAATATAAGGAAAATAACCCTGAGCAGACGTCTGTGGGAGGTGCCATCAAGGCTCTTGGAAGCGCTACCACAGCACACCACAATGTGCCAGTCTGGTTCAATCAGTGTTTCCACAACATAGTAGGAGCAAGTCACAGGAAATTGTGTGAAAGGAGTAACAGCGTGGAGGGGACACCAAAACCAACTGTAATGTGGGTTAGGGGAAACCAACAAAAATAAAAGCTGGCAGTCTGTATCCAGCAGGGTGGAAGATCTGCTTTCAGAAAACAGGCAGGAAAGGTGTGAGGGAACATAACTTCCTTTCGTAATTGTTGGTTCTCCTACCTTGGCACAAAAAGAAAGCGTGCAGATTTCATACTCTGACTGACTCCACGTCACTGGAACAAAACACTTCCTTTAATTTTAAACACAACTGCTAAACAAAATTCTGCTACTCCCACAAGAGGTGCTGGTAGGTAAGCTTTCCCCTTGTCAGCTCTGAGATGCTCACAGAGGAATGCATCAGTCAGCATGGCTGGGGACAGTGCAGTCTCAACCTCTTTTTTGGCAGTGCATATTACTGTCCTCCCCTCATTTAAGGGGTTTTAACCTCATTTAAGGTTTTGCATGAGGCAGAAGAGTTAGTACCCAAATTAACATCATCCCCTTCTCGCCATTCCTCTTCCATACACTATTGCAGCCTAGAGTTGTTTGTCAGGTCAAACAGGTTCAGGTGTAAAGGGAGGTGCATCTAAAATCCTTCACTGTGGTTTGTCATCACTTCCAGTTAAGACAATTTTTGGCTTTGGCAGTGTCGCTTTAAGTCATCAGAAATTTCACCCCACTTCAGCAAAAGCAGCCAAGTTTTTTGATAAGGTGCACCAAGATGACTAAACTGTTGATATTCAGGTTTCCATATTGCCATTAAGTGACATGTAAATACTCTGAAGCTTTGGTAGACAGCAAGCAACAGTTTAGGGAAATTATAAAATTCCTCCAGCATAGGTCTTTTGGATGAGTGAAAAACAATACTATTAAGAGAGTAGGTAAAAGGGCCATCATAGTCTGTCCAAAGTGACTGCACAAGCCTTTGTATTCCCAAAAATTTACACTTAAAGACAGTTACTTTTGGTGCTGTTTTTATGTTATTGTATAGAGGGGATGGAAAGACAACCCTGAGTGACATGTCCCATGAGCACTTCTGAGAAGGTGAAGAGGATAAGAATTTGGCATCCAAAACTGTTCTAACTTTGCAGCATATCTCACGATAAGGGCAAGCCAAGACACTTATTTATGTCGAAGTTATTTTTCAGGAAATAATGAAAAGCAGAGGTCTTGCAAGAAGTTGGTTTAAGGAGCTTCAGATTTTCTACATCTTTCACCTACACATAATAAGCTCACAGAGAAATCCTTGGTTTTCCATGTGAATGACAGACTATTAACTTTTAAAATGCAACTTCTGTTAAGAGTGGATGTGGCACAGTGAAAAATGGGTAGACACACTGCACTGCCATCAGTTCACAGCTGTGACATAATGCCATTTTATTCACTTCCATCCACAGACCTAAATAATACAAAGAATCCAGCTTACAGAAACTAGATTTCTATATAGCTAAATTCACAGCCATGGAGTTTAATACTGCACTTGAAACCAATTTATTTCCTTTGGGAAAAAGCAGAGTATGAAATTTCATCATACATGTTTGTCCCTGCAAAAGTACTACTATAATTAAGGAAGGATCTTGTGGTTAAGACACGTGACTAAAAGGCAGCAGCGATAGGCGCTGTTTACAGCTGCACTACAGCTTACATAAGCTCTGGTTTGAGTCTGCAGAATGAGGATAATTTAGCCATAACATAAAGTAGGAAAGATAATGTGTATTAAAATCCATCTGCAGAAATAATTCATAACTGTACATTATACCATATGCAAACACAGTCAGAGCAAGAAGCCATATTTTATTTTACTGAAAATGCATCTTACACATTTTAATGAATACTAGAAGCATCAAGAAGTTCAAAGCATTGCACTGACACTTGATTTGAAAACTTTCCCCTAATATTGAGAGTATTTGATTTAGAAGGCGTTTTATTACAGTGTAAGCTAGAGAAGTTTATAGTACTGCTGATAGCAATTAATACATTTAGATTGTGGAAACCTCATGCTTCAATGTATGCTCAGTAATCAGAAGGCCAATATAATCTCTGAACTGCCCTTACATTAATTAATTGGTTTTTAGGAGAACAAAGTTCAAGATTTGTAAATCCAAGCATACCTGGTAGACAGAAAGCAAGTATAGATTAATATCAATTCAAGGAAAAAAATGCTAATTCTCTCCTGCATAATATATTTGGCTTGTAGGTCTCTCCTTTGAACAGCTTTCACCAGAGGAATTTCATATTACTCACATGCATATCAACTGTAGTGAACCAAGACTTGCAAATTAGAATTTCATTAGTCATAACAAAGTTAAGAAAATAATCTTTCCGTGTAATACTTCAGCATCGTTACTTTTCCATTTTATATGACAGCAGCTCTTGATCCCTTCAGGAAAGACTGAAATACTTCACTCTTAGTGGCCACTATCAACACGCATGGCCAAATGACCTTCTTGACTGAGGATGTCACAGTAGCCAAAAAATCATTCATAAACACAACCACACAGTTTTGTGTCCTCAGAATAGACCTTAAAGCTTTAAGCAATGAAACTGTTGTATATTTCTGCAGCAAAATATCCTGACTAGTTTTGCATGAAGATCACAATAACCAAATAGTTCACCCCGTGGGGACAACTGATGATATTTGTTCTTACCTGTTAATCTGTTTGAAAAAATCTGCGTTTAAAAGCTCAGAAAAATACATAGACTGCCACTTGCAGGGGCTGGAGCTACAGGTGTCGTATTTGTTATCAGCTTGCAAAACATATCCGATACGATAGTGAGAGTTGCAGAGAAAATAGCTAAGCAATGACTAAATCAAGTGCTTATAAGATGCCAATACAGTTGTTTTTTTCCTACTGCATAGAACAACTTTGTCTCCTTCTCTCTCTAAAATAGATACCTATTACCTGGGCAGCTGGGTGGCTTTTTAAGATCCATTGATGATATTAACAATATCTTGGTTAACTATAATGGGACCTAAGTCACTAAAACATCTAGGTGCCTAAATGTAGGTGTCCTGATATTGTGGATCCCACCCACTATGGGGTGACTTGAATGGTTCATAGTAAATCATCTCAGAATCTCTCAAAGAAGAGCACCCAAGGACCTAGAAGCTGTGTCGAACTCCAGTGAAGCCTGAAAGACATTCAGAAGTCTAATCAAGGAGCAAAAATAAATATCACTACTCTTCATATCTGTTTAGCCACAAACTATAGTTTTGGCTTTCCAACATGTTTTGAGATATAGTATTTCAATTAGGGAGAAAAACTGAAAGAAAATCTGAAAAATACAACTAGATATCAAAAATATTGTGTCTTGTTTCAAGGTCATAAAGACATTCTGAAGCATATTGAGTTTAGAACAAAAACCGAATTCCTATAGCTTAGGACATCTAACTAGAGTTTTGAGAAAAAATCAAAGTCTAAATAGTTTATGAATTGCAGTGAAAAACTGCTGTTCATGTTACTAAACACTATAAGAAATAATACTAAAAAAACATGCTGATTCTGGATTTTGGTAAATCTATTTCTTACTATACCATTTTTTCTCTAATAGTTTGATCATCAGGTTTTCTCTGATAATACTGGCTTGATTCCTGGGTCAACTAACTTCACTGACTTCCATTTCTTGACTCCATCTATGGCATAGGTACAAGTTCTTTTGGCTTCTTCACTTTTCTTAGCTGTAGCTTGAAGTTGAGTTCACACAGGTTTTACTCAATAGAGTTCTGTCAGATTATTGTCCAAGAGCGTATCTACAACAAGAGGTTTCTAATATTACAGAATCCACCAGTCTCTCAAGTTGTAGACATTCACCCATCTTGCACCACTTCTGGGACAGTTAGGCAAACGTTACCAACACACTATTCCTCTTCCATTTGCAGCTGCAGCTGCATCTCCAGTTCTGTCCTAGGAAATTAGAACGCTTCATCATTCTCTACTACTGAGTGATCCATAGGGGATGCAGTTTCTAAGAAGATGGTCCAATTTGTTTGATGTCATCATCCCTCAGGGAATTGCATTTACGACTGAGTTGAATGTTAATGTTCAGCATTCCATATTCTAAAAATGTCAAAAGGTCTACGGAATAATCTCTGTAGCGATTTCTTTGATGCAATGTCAAGGATAAATATTAATAGGTCTGCTATAAATATAAGCATTTGCCCTACAAAAACCACTTCAAAGAGTATAGAATCCATCCCAGCACCTTACATATACCAAATCATGCACAATAATGACTCCCTGTATAATAATGGTATTAAATTGCAACTCAAACTTGTGTCAGTGAAAATTCATTTAGCATTTTTCACTTACAGGCATCAGAGGAAAATGAGTTAAGACAGTCCTGATACAGGCTGTGACAGAGACATTTGTCTTCCAATACTTGTAAATAAGAAAAAAAGGAAATACGAATTGATTGATAAAAATTTGACTGGGTAAGTTTAGCCATTTATTAGTAGGAAGCAACTGCTACTCACAGTTCTAGTCTGTATTAATGCACCATACTGGGAGAAAAGGTTTTCTTATCGAGCCTAAGGATGAAATCAATAGTCACAAAACCAAACCAAAACCGATGCTCCACTCAAGTTCTGACTGAAGCTTTTGACAACTAGTTTCTGATTCTAAAAGAAGTAGGATAAAGTCTTTTATTAAGAGGCAAAATAATTTAAGATTCATTTAGTGGCTAATGCTCTCTATTTCCAATACCATGAGAACAACAGTATGTGAGCTAATTTTAACATGTGGAAAGAACATTTAATTTTATCAGAAGGAAACAGTGAAGAATCTAATTTATTCTCCACATGTGTGCATAACCCCCATTGATATTAATAAGAGTTAAGCAGCCTATGGAGAGGAAAATAGGCCCCCAGATGTGGCAAAATGTTTTAAGAAAATTATCTGCAGCTTTCTTATGACCACAGAAATTATTTCTTTTTCTATACCAGTGGAGAGAGAAAAAGGGCTTCATATCCAGCCAGTCATGAAATGTTTCTGGCTTTCCCAAGGCTATATGTATGTGAGCAGTAGTACATACACACACACTGACAGATGTGTATATGGGTGGTGTCTCACAGGCTCACACAAGTACATCCTTCTCAGTAGTTGCCTCTTTCCAACCAGGCTGATCCATGGCACAGGGCTGTCTGAAATTCTGCTAGACTTCCCACTGCCTGCTCCTCCCAACTAGGGATAAAAGAAGATTAATCTTGCTTAATTTCTGTATTTTTTTAATCTGAGTGTTTAACAATGCTGTCAGGGGCAGCTGACAGAACCAATAAAGGGTGGTGAACAACCTTATTCACCCTGTGCCACAGTTTGCCTTAATTCGGCTAACTTTGGTGACAGTGGAGGGTTAATCTTGGTTAGTCATTGGCAAGTTTGCTCAGCTGCCCAGTGGCACTCCCGCAGAGGGATGTGCTTTGACTTCATCCTTAACATTTGAACCAGTCATTTCCATTTTCTTTTCAGGATGAACTTTGATATAAGTTGTTGGTCGTTAGCAAGTCATTTCACCTAATTCTTCGTTCTTCTGAGGCATTGCCTTCTGAAGACATACAAATACTTTGCTGTTTCTGTGGTGGGGCTCGTTCCCTTCCTTTTCTGAACACTTTGAGAACACAGTGCTCCTAACGCTCTTAGGCAAAACCATCATCACTAAATGGGACCTCTGCGGAGCCTGAAAAGGTCATCTCTTTATTGGTGTGCACAGCAGGAGTTTAACTGAATGACATCCAACTTTCTTTTCACAGCACTCCCTGGGGAACTGCCCAGATCTTGAAATCTTGCACTGTATGTTCTTTGTAGCCAAGAACTTGCAATCTTGAACCAAATCATCCTCAACACATTTACAGCCCCCATTCTGTCCAGCTAAGCTTATGATGTATTAATGTTATTTACACACAGATATTTATGGCTCTTTTATATCCCTTTCATCCGATTTTATCGTTATTTTAATGCGCAATTTTAGAATCATATCATTTGAGGCACTTGCCTCTGATAAAATTCCCTAGAATTTGCATTTCACTCAATGTTTTTGCATGTTTCAAAATGTCAGCATAATAATGAGAGCAGGACTTCCGAGATTTTGTTTTCTTTTTGTGTCTGTGGAATGAAAGGCAGGTTGAGCATGGGCACCTTTGTTTAGTTCCTTTTTGCATCACAGACAATAGGATCTTCAGTCACTGATGAAAGCTCATTTGTACTCTCAATGTTTTCCTGCCCACTTAAGCTGATTTTATGTAAGGTGCAAAATGAGTATTCAATATTGAGTTAATTATGCACCAAATTGAGCAAGCCAAAGAATTAGCTTAATCAAGCATTCTGTTTTCCTTAAAAAAAAAAACACCAAACACCCAAAAAAATCAACAAGTCAACCCAACCAGAAACAAACCAGAGAAGAGCTATGACAAGTATTATGGATAGGCTCCTGGTCTGACTATTAGGAGACATTTGTTCCCTTCCTGGTATTGTTGTTTACCTCTGATGCTGATTTTAAACTAGAGACTTCACTTCGCCTTGGTTCACTTTGTCAGCTTTTTCCATTGTTAGTCTCAGATAGTTCCTTAGCAAAGTTCTATTTATGGTATAGCCCATACATATATTTATAGCAATATGTCTATGGTATAGACATATTCTTTACTACATTTTCATTTAAATGTTCCCTCAGTTTTGCTTTTATCCTTGCAGGCCAAATACGCGCCACTCCCCCCAAATCACAAATAACAGGTTTAGAAATACAGATTTCATCAAAGTATTACTGGGAATTTCCCAGGGGAATGTTTCGATGATAGTGAATTTGATGCAGGTTTGGTTTTAACTGCACTGGGACCAAGACCTGGCCATCCCTTCAGGGTCAGGGCTGTCACATACTTAAAATGGACCTGACTTAGGAAATGAAAAGGGGCGAACAGCCCAAATTTGAAGAGTTCCCATCCAAACTGCTTGGTGTCTCTATAGATCTCTACTCTTTATTGTCTGCATACAAGATAACTTTATCCAGTTCTGAATGTGAGACAAAGCTTATCTTTTTTTTTTTTTTTTTTTTTTTTTTTTTTTTTTTTTTTTTTTTTTTTTTTTTTTTTTTTTTTTTTTTTTTTTTTTTTTTTTTTCTTCTCCTGGGAATTTGGACAAGAATTGGTTGCAGGATACAGGCAGTTTTATTTTTAGCTTTTTGGTAGAACTCCATTGTATCATCTGTTATATATTTTGAACTGGATGCTTAAAACTACAGCAAAGGATCTCAGGCAAAATATAGAACACAATAAGCAAGGTAATCCACGATGCCATATCTTAGAATAAAGTTGAACTTGCTAAAATCTAGAATTTGCTGGGATCATTCTTCAATATCTAAGGACTGCAGAACTTCTTTGATACTGGCCCCTTTCTCACAAACCCATTAGAGCTCAAAATCCCATTTCTAACCTTCCCTGCAACTGAGAAATTATAAGAACAGATTTGTCAGTAAACCTGAGCTTACCTGACAGCTGCTCTTGGTGGAATGGTACTAAGCAGGTGCAGGGGGGGTTTATTGCTTGAAAAGATGTATTTTCATTTATAAATACAACAGAAACTCTGAGCTTTGTCAGTAGGAACATTTGTCTCTCCTGGTTTATTTCCTCCTCCCACTACTACATAAAAATATATATTGACATTGCCTTGTAGCATTACAGTTTTTATTGTGGTGCATTATAGTTTCCAAAGCACATCATTTTTTATGATACATGATAGCTTAAAGGGAAAAACAGTATCCAGCAGGGAAATGAAGGGTGAAACACTGGCCTCTTTGAAGTCAGTGAGAAAAACTATTACTGCCTTAAGCAGAGGCAAGGTTTCAGTCCAAGCATTAAGGGACAAATGTGGAGCCCTATATTGATTTTATCTCTTAGGTAAAACCGTAGAGAAGAGAAATGCCTTCATCTGGAATCTAGGATGCTTAATATCAGTAGGCCTTTAGGAAATTGCATTACATAGCTGAATGGTATGCTGGTCCAATGAAACATCCAAAATCTCCACATTTGACCTCTGAATCTATAAAAGAAGAAAAAAGAACCCAACTGCAAAACCACTATGGCCTGCAGGATTTCTGTTTACATATGTAATGCAGAGTATCCATATCTGAACATATTTAAGAATAAAACACCCAAGCTTGAGGCTACCCCAGCCTGTATTAGTAAATTGCGAAGTACACAAAATTATGTCCAGACAGAATTTTACGAAGGGGCAGAAAAGATTCATAAATAAAAAATTTGTTAAGATGGGAATTCTCCTCTAGTAGCTGCCCCTCTATAATTTAAAATATTTGTAGCTAATTAAGAGAATCTGGTATCACAGTTAAACAGGGGAAATATTGAGATAAATAATTCATGAACATCTGAAGTAAATAACTTCTAAATAGATAGTTTGACTAATTTACTTTTGACAAATAAATGAGCAAAGCTTTGTTTTTGCATGAGTCTGATGAACGCTATTTTCAGTTCTGTGGCTGAAATAAAATTTATTTTGGACAACTGCTGATTTCGCTTCTAAAGGCTCATAACACACGACTTAGATAACAAATCATGCAGCTCCACTGCTATTTGTGAATTTTGAGTATTCAAATACATTTTTGCATTGAACGGTTGTCAAACAAATCCATTAGCCAAAATTTGTCAGTATGAAGAAATGCAGTGAGGATGCTGGAATAGCAAATAAATTAATTACCTAAATCTTCATAGGTTTGCATACAATTCACATATAAGGAAAAAAACGACAGAAGAGTTAAAGCAGCTCTGCTCTGAGCCCTGCTCTTTCTTCCATCTTAATGAAAGAGTAAAGCTGAGCCTTTGATATCACTGCATTGTCATGGTAATTGGGAAGCTGTGAATTCAACATGATGACTTTACTGTAGGTTCAAGAAAGAGGAAATGTTCAACTATGAGGAAAATAATTTATTTAAATATCAGTCCAGATAAAAGGCCAAAGGTTAATAAAAGCTATGCCGTGTACGTCATAGAGTTTCGTTCGAAGTATGATCGTCTTGGAACAATTTGGTAACAAAATGTCAGTTTTTGGTAGCAAAATCTACTAAATCTTTAGTAGATTGAGTAGATCTCAATCTACTAACAACCCAGTAGAGGTTGTTAGTATGTAGTAATATGAGAATCAGAATATTCAGAAAAAGAGACTGATTGTTGTTAAGTTCTTCAAAATTGTTTCTGCTCTTGTTTTTCCATCTCTCTATCTATATCAAATTATGTGGTAGTGCCCAGGAGAGGTTGAGAGTAGCTTTTATACAAACATGACCGTCACACTGAAATGTGATCCATTCTGTTCGGAGAAAGGTGGCACAGACACAGGGAGAAAATTCCTCATTTCCTATATATGTTGTACTTGTCTGATACTTGTTGCCTGGACCAACAAAAGGCTTCACTGGTCAAAATTATGAGTGTTTGTGGTTGAGTAAATAATTAGATATCTGCTTAAATATTTAGTAGTCTTGGGTTTCATCCCTGGAAATATTTAAACAAAATGCTGTCATGTTCCAAAGTAAGAGCTTGATCACAACGTAAAGGAGAACTATACTGCAAGTAGTTTGGACTTTTAAACTCTGTTCTCTAAGGCAAAGGATTTGAAACTTTCTGCTTATTATTAAGAAAGAAAAAACACACTAAAGTTCAATTTCACCAGAATTTTTTCTGCAGGTTTTTTTTTTTTTTTCCAGATCAGGTCTAACGGCAGTTACATAGTTGACTCTAGTAATTTCAAAATCTTTATCAGCTTCCAGTTACAGATGAAAGCTCCACTGTATAAAAAACTTTGAAAACAACATAATAAGGAAATTCTCTGCCCCAGTGAACGCTCAATCTGAGATTTAATTAAAATAGGATGTATGAGACAGGAAGAAAGATGAAAGGACAAATAGGATGAACGTTCATAAATTAGTCATAGCAGCAGGTTTAGCACTCACAAGTGATGACCAGCCTATTTGCTGTATGTTTTTTTGCAGAGCTAATAAAATTCAGCAGATGCCTCTAGTTTGTTCACCAATTAAAGGTGCAGAGCTAAAAATTGCACCAGGTCTTAGGGGTCTCAAACCTTCCCCTTTGGAGTATAAGGAAAAAAGTGAGAAATCACAGAGAGTCTTGAACTACACCACCACCTGCTGTTGCAAGCATTATGACTTACATAATTTATTCATACCCAAATACAGTCTGCATCTGCTATTTATTGATATTTTGGTATATTTTTCTTATTATGGCTTGTGCTTATATTGACTAAAATTTCCAAGTACTGTGGAGAGTATATGAATATGGATTATATATTGCTTATAAAGGCCTTTCCCTTTCATAACATCAAAGAATGAATAATGCATTTCCTCCCTTTCCAGCTAAGCAATATAAACATCAAAGGAAGGATTAGCATTTTAGGTCTTTGACGACACTAAATCTTTGTGTCATATGTCTTGCTGTCTTGTGCAGAACATTTATATTTCTATACCTATTACATAATCAAAGCAGTGGGCCAAAATCTTTACTTTCCTCTAATTTGCATAATTAATTAAAACCCAACCTTTTTGCCAAGCTATCTACTCTCACGCTGAAATAATAAATGCCAACTTTCGTCCTGAAATAAATTTATTAACTAGGTTTCAAACTCCTCTCCTCCCTGCCACGTTTATGGCGCAGCGCAGGCTGCTGCTACTCTGCTGTATTAACCCAGCAGTCAGATATAGCGGTTTATGCCAGATTCCATAAACACAATCTGAGACGCTGTGACTGCAAAACCAGAAGGGCCTTAAGGATTGTACTGCAGCCATCTACAGAGGCTTGGCTGCTTCAGCATGAAGTTTGGCTGTAGTATGGGATGGGGAGGGCTTACAGCTGAGGAGACTCAAGGCGCACTGATTTCGGGCGAGATTCTTTTAGGAGGGCTCTTATGAAATGGCTCCTGTATAACGGAGACTTCAACAGGTGGAAGATTGCAATATAAATGATTGTCTGCCTTAGATTAGTTCCTTTCAGACTGAGTAAGCCAGGCTGATGCAGAGATTCATGTTGCTACAGGCCCTGTGTAGTGACCTACCTATTCTATTTTCATCTATGCTTGTATTTCAGATCTCTTTTTCTGCAGCAGAAAGCATTCTGCCAAGTCTGTAAAATAAGGGAAGTTCTAAGCAGAAGTCTTTGCCTCCACAGTGAAAGCGCCTACTATGTCTAAAGTTGAATGAGAGGAAATCAGGATCTTAAATATGTGTGGATACTTAGGCATGCAATAAGCAACTTGGTCAAAAGGGAAAAATCTGGCTTCTTGAAGGAAAGCAGCACAGTTCTGCCTGCTTTACTTTATTTGTTATTTCTAGGTTTTCAGCCTGCTGTCCAGGGGAAGGGTGACTTTCTGCTTGCTTTTATCACATGGGAACATAAAAATCTACTTATCAGCCAGGATTTGCCTTGCCTTCACAAAGTCATTACAAGTTGGCTACGATACTAATGACTGTGCAGTAGGCAGGTGGCCGGTCTGCTCTGCAGGGCCTTTGTTCTGAAACAGGGACACAAACCAGTGCATACCAGTTGGCTGGGGAGCCAAAGCCACTCCAGAGGCCACTCCATAGCACAAAAGCAGCATAGACATATTGTCAGCTGTCAAAGTCACTATGGTTTGTACTGATGGCTCTCCAAATGCAGGTCCTCATCCTGCGCGTACCTATAGTTTTACCAAAGTAAGTTGTTCCACTGGAGTTCATGTGACAGCAAAATTGTGCATGTACCTACACACCAATAAGTTCAGAATTGCACTGTGAAAGAGTTACTCCCGAAAGTAATTTCACTTAGTTTTCTGTTGGATTCTTTCTGCAGGTGGCTGTAAGACTTATTATTCACTGTAACTCCATATTATTTACTCATTTTTGGTTATTGGAGAACAAAATGTGTGTAAGCTCTAGCTGGAAGAGGAATCCTACCACACAGAAGTATGATAGCGGATAACTAGGATGCAGAAATAATAATACACTGAAAGTTTGGAGAAACTTTTTAGATGTTTTCATAGATCTCTTTGGAAAGAAGCAGCATGGCTTTTGGGTTCCTTTAGTCTTCCAACTATTACTTTGGGCTTCCCACATCTATTAGCTTTTGGAATACAACGGCCTCTTTCCGCAGTGAGTTTAATGTTATTTCAAGTATTGTGTTGCTGGCTGGGCTTTTTGTACAAATCTAGAAGCAAGGAAATCCTCAAGGAATCTTCCCTAGGAATGAAAACAAGAAAAACTTTCAGATCTTTCTCGTGCATAATACAAAGCATACAGTTTGGTATTTTTCCTTTGCAAGTCACTGTTAATGTCAATGGCAGTGTCCATCCATGGGGGTTTTCTAAGGTCATATGTAAGGAAACGTGATTTTTCTGAGTTCCTCAAAACTTTTGGAAGCTGAGTCTTCTCAGAAAAGTGCAGATATTGTGAAAGCAGGCACTACATTTCATTCTAAAGGGAGTGTAAAGTGGAAGATTTTTATCAGGCTTATATGAAGCATACACTTGTGGAAAGCCCAGGAATAGTTTACATCAGAGTATCTAGTTCGCAATTTAAAGATTATTCATGTTATCTGAGTATTTCCACTATTAGTAAAGGATAAATCTGGGTTCTGCACAAATTAGACTAGGAGAGAATCTGTTCACAGCTTCTGTAAAACAGAACCGAGATTTGATTGCATTGTCTTCACTTTGCACTTTTTACAGAGAACAAGGCTACTTTTGTTTCTTTTAAATTTGCTTCCCCTTTGATCTAGTAATTTCCCCTCTAATTTCACGGCTTTTATGTTCTTTGCTACTAACAAGAAAAAGGCCATCTTGTCTTGAAATGTGAGTTTCTTTTAATCTACAGTACCTTTCGCTTAACTTTATTAATTTACCTTTCAATGTTGTGGAAATTGAGATTACACAACCTCATACCTGCTATTACCACAAAGATTATCAACAGTTGCCTGTCCTTCAAAGGTGTATATGTTCATAACCAGACATGTTCAGACTCACTGACTTTGGACAGAAAATACTTCATTTGCAATTATTGGAATACCTGGAGTAGTCGTTCTCTGAAGAAATTCCTCTCTTGCTTTATCCAGACCTATAGCTGCAAAGAAAATTGAAAATGAATTATGAAAATTCTTTCCTGTCTGTAAAGTCACAGCAGAGTAAAGGGATTTTCTCTCCTTTAGGTTATTTACCTCTTTCCCTGCAGATTCTGCCAGTGTTGTTAACACCACTGTATTTCACTGACCGTATGAGACAGGACAGGTTTCCGACAGTTGCCGGAGAGATAGGAGGGCTAGATTATGGAGGAGAAAATGAAGACATAACAGACTACAAGGAGGCAAGCACTAGAAAGATATCGCAGGAGGAGCAGGAAAAACCGAACTTGTAGGAGGCAAGCGAATACCACCTCGAAACATCACATACTCTGCGAGCGGACAATTTACTAGTACAATCTTGAGGTTTACCGCATTACTACAGTATTTTCCTGCATCCCAGGTGTCAGTCTGGTTTTATGACCTCATCCAGAAGATGAAATAACTTTCTGCCATTCTCATCTTGTTCTCAGCACTCAAATCTCGAAAATGCATGACATGAAACGTTTGGCCGAAGAGCAGCGACATGCCTGCCCTGTTTTTATGTCTGTCACATGGCAATTTTCAGCTTAGTAAGAGTTAGCGCTAAAGCGTGGTTTCAAGCTCGTTCCTTCTCATATGGAGCAAGCCGTCATTACAAAATAAAACCTGGGAAAGCAAGCCGGCCTCAGCCTCGTCCCTAAAGCTCCTAGCAGGAATTCCACGGGGGGTGTGGGACCCGCCGCGGCTGCGGGGATCGCTGCTACTGGTGTCTCTGCCGCTAGAGGGGGTCTCGGTACCTGTTTTCCCGGGAAAAAAAGGAGAAAAAAAAAAAAAAAAAAAAACCAACAAACAAACCAAAAAAAACCCCCCATAAACCGGGAACTGACTGCAGCGTCTGGGGAACTGACTGCAGGGTCTGGGGAGCCCGGGTTGATATTTTGGCTCTGGGAGAAGCGGGAAGCGGCCGGGCGGTTTTGCACGCCGGGTTTGAGACGCCGTGTAGCTGGGTGGGTAAGGCTCAGTTTGCCAACGAAACTTTAATGCGCTTCCTCGCTCGTCCCGAAGTAACTTCGTGTTACGGACTCTTGTTACGAAACACGGAAGGCTTTCCTAAATCATCATCGAGGCAAATGGGTTGCAGGCTTCTTACAGCCCCCGTGCCAGCACTAGACTTTGCCGTGCCGCTTGGCTTTTGACAACCGTACGGCCGCTGACCGCCTTCCTGCAGCCTGCTCACCCTCCTCTTACAGACTGAAATGGGAGCTTTGGCTGGCGATAACGCGCCGCGAAGGAAACACGAAGGGCAGGCAGCAGGACGAAGCCTCCAAAGCGATGCTTTCGTGGCTCTTCCTCTTTCCCACTTGCCCGTTAAGGCGCAGGGCAGCCGCCCAGGTCTGCCA
>VZTL01074275.1:0-18077 GCA_013400535.1 Scopus umbretta | reverse complement strand
GGGGTGCCCCTTGGCGGACGGCGTGGCACCCAGGGCGTTTTGAGTACTTCTGCAATACGGGGAACGATTCAGTGCCCGATCCGGATGAAGAAGACTCCGGGTGAAAAACCGCCCCAGGGTTCCGGCCGCGGGTGCGAGGCGCTGGTGCTCGCTCTGGGTTTTGGGGGTGCTGGGGTGGGAGGCGGTGCGGTGCGGCGCGGCTTGCTGCCCCGCTGACGGGGAGGGCTGGCTGCCTGCAGGAAGGCAGAAAAGTTGCGGTGTATTTCTCAGCGAGGCAGCTTGAAAGGGAAAGCGGTGGTACGATAGTCCCGCCGCCTGCTTCTTAGCTCACCGAGCAGTTATTGTCATATTTTAAGGCGTGAGAAATCGGCGGAGAGTAATATCCTGGCATTTGAGTGGGCTGAAGGAGTAAATAGAAGGATGAACAACTTTGGGGTTCAAGGGTCTTGTGACTCAGTGTTTTATTTGAGGTGCCGGATTGAGAATTTGCAAGAGCGCTTCTTAAACATAGCAATATGTGCTGTGAAAAGCAGACAAGCTCCTTTGACTATCCATACAACTGTAGAAAAATATAAACAAATTTAAAAGGCAATGAGCACCTGTGGTTTTTATAGAGATGATGTATGTGACTGACGTGGGTTATTCTATCTCACTGTTCCAGCGTGCAACGCTTACTGCCAGATCCAAAGAAAGAACTGGCTCCTAAAAAAAAAATACTTATTCCAGCTCTTTTGATAAAAACCATGAGCCTCGACTGCCTTAATTAGAAAGCACCTGAAAGAAGTAGGCATGAGAAATTCTGCCTTGTGTTCACATTTGTGATGCAAGAGTCGCAAGACCAGAATGAAAACAAGCAAGAGTCGACCCAACTCAATAGCTTGTTAGTTAAGGTGCTCGTTTGGACAATGTCATTTTTATTTCATGGATCACTTGTATATTTTTACATCTAAGTTATGTGATAAAACCAGAAACAACCCTAAAACCCCGGACTGGAACCTGGGACTCTCTTCCTTGGTGCTCTAACCATTACGCTGCTGAAGTGTGTTCCCCACGTTTGTAGCCTCCTTGCTCCACGAATCTCCAGGTCTTTCTTGCATGCTGTTCCAGCTTCTGAGAAAGGATGCTGAGCGCATAGTTCTGAATCCCCTCTGGCTTTACTGAATGTGGGCTCCAGGATCTGACTCCCAGATTGGCAAATGTGTCTCCCTTGCAGTCTTGGTTTAAATGCCTGAACTGCAGGGAAGAATGGGAGTTCAGGCACATCCTTGGTCCGAGCAGCAGATACCCGCTAACTCCAGGTGGCCTCCCACTCAGCAGGTGAATCTAGCACCTAATGTAGCATCTAGCTGAGGAACTGAGCTCAGGGCTTTAGATGCACATTCTTCAAACTCAGGTGTTTTGGCACTTGACAGGACCCTGCTTTGTACGAAGCCCTTAGCTACAGCCTCCAATGGTTTACAGTTTATCTTTTGTTTTGTATTTTTGCAAGGATGAGTACAGCTGAGCCTTGGCCCATGCTTGGGGCTCGTAGATGCCACAGTAGTACAACTAATAAATATTGTCAACTGCCTCATAAAATAACTGAGTGCCCTTGGCTTTCATAACTGACAACCTTGGGGTGTTTTTTTGTCTTTGTTCCAGTGCATTCAGTCTATGTTTCTTCTATGCACATACTAATCAGAAGTTAAATTTGCTGCAGCACGATAAAGTTTCCAATATTAGCAGACACACCATATCTGACTGTGTGCAGCTGTATTTTGGCTGTCTGTGGTTTCAGTTCTCAGAACTCAGCAAGTCTTAGAGCATATTGTTTGCATAATCTAACCAAACAGTCTTGCTTTTAAATTTAATTTGGTAGAATTTATATGTATGTTTAACTTACCAATGTGAAGACTTCCAAATAGTATAATTATTTCTATTCCACAGAAGAGGGAAGGTTATAGTATCACAATACATTTTACTAATGGAAAAAGGAAGTGAAGTTTGTGGTTGATAGCAGAATACCATGCTTCAGGACTCAGCTCTACCATTGACTTGATGCTTGACCTTGTTCAAGCTGTGCAATGTGTTGTGCAACGTGTCTTTTGCCCATCATTACAAGCAGTTTAGCGCTTGTCCGTCTTATAGGGAACTTCTGAAGCCAAAGTAAAGCATTGCTCGTATAATCCTTTCGGATCTTGAAATAATCCAGGAACAATTACCCTATTTGCACATGCATTTCTAGCTTCAGCAAAACATGTCTTTTATTTTTTTTTTTTTTTTTTACAAATATGCTCATATACAAACATTTTGAGAAGAAATAAAACTGTTCATCTTAGGACCATGTAAATAATTAAAGTTTGAGACCACTGTTAGAGTTTGCTGTTGTTTTGAGGTAACAATAGAAGATCTGCCTCTCTTCTGTCCTTAAATTAGTGTCTGTAACATCCAGATATGTTGGTTGGAGCACTAGGACATGACACTTGAGAAATTATAGGTGACTTGTTTGTTTTAAGAAGTTCTGGGGGTAATAGCTGATCTGCATATGCATCGGTACAGGTTGAAGTGATTGATAGCCAGATTCTGGCCCATCTAAACACAAAGTGGTGCAGAACATCTACAGGTTCTTTCTATTCACATCAAGATTTTGGTTAGCCTCTATTGCCTGTATGGAAAGGCAAGGGTTAGCTAGAATTCATAGAATCATAGAATTGTTAAGGTTGGAAAAGACCTCTGAGATCATCTAGTCCAACCATCAACCCCCCCCCCCAAAAAAAAACCCCAAACCAACCAACCAAAAAACAACAAACAAAACCAACAAAAAACCAAACAACCATGCCTGCTAAACCATGTCCTGAAGTGCCACATCTAGATGTTTTTTGAACACCTCCAGGGATGGTGACTCCTCTGCCTCCCTGGGCAGCCGGTTCCAATGCCTCACCACTCTTTCAGTACAGAAATTTTTCCTAATATCCAATCCAAACCTCCCCCGGCACAACCCGAGGCCACTACCCCCCATCCTATCACTGGTTGCTCGGGCAAAGAGGCCAACACCCTCCTCACTACACCCTCCTTTCAAGAAGTTGTAGAGAGCAATAAGGTCTAATTCATCTTACGAGGAGTAAAGAGATTATTGACCGAGTGAAAACTGTGGAAATTAGAGTCTGAATGGCAGATTGGAATTTTAGTTCATTTTTTTTAAAGGGATGGTTTCTTCCATCTCTTACCTGCCTTTCTTAAAATACAGATAGTTCTCCTTCCTTAGACGGTGTCCATCTGTACTCTTCTTTTCTAAAATCATGTATTCCCGATACAGGTGAGCACAGATGTGTTGTAGGAACAAAGTAGTCACGTTAGGCCCAGGGGGCGGAATAGTCGCTTGCGAATGCTGACTGCTGAAGCCTGAGAATGTGTTACTGCAAGTGACCGTTTGCAGGGTAACATTTCCGTTTCTATTCCTGCCAATTCCTGTCAATGAGAAAAAATGTTAAACGGTTCAAATATGTTTGATGTGAGGAAGCTGCCCAGTAACTTTAAGGTGCAGATATTCTGCCTGCCCACTTATGTTTCTGTAAACGTGCAAGTAGGATTTATAGTCTTCACTTGAACTTGTGTCTACTTTAAAGACCAGAATTTGGTTGTGTCCTCCAGTGGTTTTTTGTAAGCGCTACCTGCACGGTGACATGGCAGTGTGATTAGCTGTAGCTGTTGCACAGATGGGGCACTAACGTGCATGGCGAGCTGTGACTTCAGCTATCAACTAATGGTAAAGCAAGTATTTATGCTTAGGACTCTGTTGCTCTTTTGCTTTCACAGCTAGAGAACCTCCTTCAGAGCTCATGTCTGTGGTCTGTGTACTGGTCTCAGCAGCCACTGTGAGGCTGCTAATTATAGGTTCAATAATATTAGGTACTTGTCACAGGCCCCATCTGACAGCAGCCTATGAAGGAAATTTTTCAGTAAGCTAGCACTCGCTGGTAACAAAATCTACAGAAGAGCCGTGGGTATTTGCATTGTATTTCTTCATATATAGCTTTCTGCCTTTGGTGACGGAACTTAAGCTGCTCTTTGACTACCAACAGTCATGTTTGAAGGTGGCTGGGGGAGAAGGGGGTATACTGTGCTGAGGGAGGAAGGTGGGCATGATAAGCAGTTAAATTAAGCATTCTTCTTTGGACCCTGGGTAAGTCTGCACAGCATTGAAGTGCTGAAATTATAATTACTTCCACTGGGAATTCCACTTTACTTTCCTGTAATCTTTTCTATAGCACATGCCCAGGTGATCTACTAGCTTTATTCCTTGCAAGCCCCTAAATTTTGTTCTTTTCCCTAGATGAAGTGCTGTTTCAACCGCAAGCAGCATCTTTTCTTTCTCTCCTATCCTCCAAAGAGGACTGTATGTGTTTCTATGCTTTCCTGCATGCTGCTTTCTCCTTAAAATAGATACATTCCCTTGCTGCTCCCCATCTTACTGTTGACCTTTATTCTCACCCATTCTGATCTTTCTTTTTTTAAACTTTGTTGTTGTTGTTGTTGAAACTTGACAGCTTTTTCCTGGCAAACAATTTACTATTACTTTGTCACCAGCTGCCTCCAGTTTCCTCCACCCAGTAGCCAAATACTGATTGCACACGACTGACAAACTTGAGGCTCTGCTTGCTGGAATGTAAATACGATCCTGAGTGAAGAGACCTTTGTGTCTCTGTCTGCTCTGCTTGTCTAGGGAGGAAAAAATCCGGCATGCTTCCCAGCTAGGCTCTATGCAGCGGTATTCCTAGGTGTTGAATGTCTCAACCTCTGCGCCGTTGGCCATCGAAAGCTAGCATGAAGTGGCTGTAAATCCCAGCTGCCTTTAAGGCTTTGAGCTCCACTTGAAGTGTCTTCTGCCAGATAGCCTCCCTGTAAGGGGCGGATAGGTTAGATAGCTTGGGCTGTCTATCAGGTAAGGGTCCATGCTGAAGGTACATAGAAATACGAGTCTGCTGAACAACAGTGCGTAATCATACTTTCTATTCCAGCAGGACTCGGACTGTGCCAAAACCTTTGCCTGAGTCTCAGTCTGTGCTGTGAGAGTGGTAACAGTGGGAGAATGTGGATGAAGTCCCAAAGCAAACATGTAAATCTGTGTGCCAGTGTACCCAGTATTTTGTGTTTTCTACGAGCTCCAAAGATAAATTTGCAGTTGTTAGGCTGAAGGGATGGCTCTGCACCTTTCTGCTTCCCATCTGAATTGATGCTTCTTCATGTGCTGTGTGTGTTTCAGGTAATATCTGTTACTAGGCCGAACGATGGAGTTGAAACACATAGGCAAGCTTTCTGCTACAGGCCTGGAGAAGGGCTTGTGTGTCTTATTGGAGTGTGTTCAGGTGTGTCCGCTGCTCTAATAAAAGATACTGCTTCTCCCCACAAACTCCCTAATTTTGTAAACTCAGATACCTACGTAGAAGATGACTGCTCTAAATTCTTTTAAAATCGCCAATTATTGATGCACTTTTTTTAAAAATTGAAAATCGAAAAATGTTTTTCTGTCCTGAAGCTCAGGGGAAAAGGCCTTTAAGTATCATTTAAGCATTGATCCTCATTTAATTAATAATGAAGTTTATGGTTCATACACTAATTCTTGTAATAAATTGAAAGGCAACATACTCTTTTTGTTTTTAAAATAAATGAACAGAGGTACGTTGTTTAAAGGCAGCATAGTTCTCAACTACATGTTTTCACACATACTCTGTGTTTTGAGAGGATAAAAAAACCACTTACTGAGGGGAGAAGAAAAATCTTTGATGGCTCAAGTAACTTAACAAGGTCAAAATAAAATATTAAAGGCTCATGACTCTCTGGGGGTCATGAAGGTGCTATGATGTGAAATAGGCAGATATATTGTAAAAATGAAAGTCAACATAGGCTGATTTTAATTAAGATGCAAGCAAGTGAGAAGAAATGAAATTACTATTGTACACAGAGAGATTCTAATTGGGAAAAAGATTAGTAAATGAAAATAGATGTTTATTCTCAATGATTTAATAGAAATAGTGTTGTGAAAATAGCACATGAAAGCTATTTAAATAATGCTGCCATTATGCTGATAAGGTGCTACTTTTGATTTTTAAAAGGGCAATAAGAGTTCTTTTTATTTCTCTTCCTTATGCCAGGCTTCTGCTGGCCAGGGTGTTCTTGCTCTAAATTAAAGCTGAAGTCTTTTGTATTTGATGATTATAGAGAACTCGCCATTCTTATTAAAAATAATAAAAATTCAAAAGGGAAAAATGCCAAAGTAATCCATTCTGATGTAGTGATCGGTCCAACAGTTTGTTACTGAATGTGTAAGCTGTGATTACTGAGAATAAAATAGCCTGGAAGCTGGTACTATGCGTGTCTGCTTCACAATTTATCTTATATTGGTACTCTGCAAAGCACAAGTCTTACTTTTCTTACGGATCAGCTTGTCTCAAAGACTTATGTGGAGGATCAGACAAACAGTCTTTCATGCTGTCATGATCATGACCTTTTTGGATACCAGTTCAATTGACTAGTTCTTGCCTTCTGTTTGATAGTTCTAAGGAGGCTTAGATTTGCCAAATGCTGAGCGATTGCAGGCAGAAATATTTTACATTAGTGAGTATTATATACAGTCCTCCTGTATGCCTGTGCCCATAATGTTTTACATGTTTCAAATTATAATAATTTGGCTATTGCAGTGCACAGGTAAGTCTTAAACCCTGTGTTTTAGACAAAGAAATATATTTTTTTAAAGTTGCTTTTTTTATATATACAATAAAAGCATACCTTTGGCTAAAGGGCAGCAGTGGCTGGATTTGCCTTGCTTGCAACACTGAGTGTTGGCAGAAGGTGTTCCCATGCTGGGGAGCCAGTCTGTTGTTGCTTGTTCTTCTCTTCTACAAAAGGAGGGGATACTTAGGAGATTAAATATTTGGAGAACTGTGTGTTAAGTAATGGCACATTAATATTGCATGAAAAAGCTTTTGTTGCAGGGAAGTGTAGCAGGATTTATGCAAGAAGCTATAAATCTGTAATTCTGTATATATCACATTCTTTACAGGTGTAGTCACAGTTCGTCTAAGAATTATATGCAGGAGCTAGTATAAATGTATAGTTTTAATTGCCATGAATAATGACCCATTCTTGCTGTCTTTTCCTGACCTTTGATTATGAGAATGTAAATTTGAATTTTATATTTGGAGGTGGTTATTACAAACTATGAATCATGCGCAATTCAGTAATAATAGTTTCATCATCGTGTTTTACTCAGCAATAATCCAAATCCTGGGGCTGGTGAGTGCGTGTATCCGTGGTAGAAGGAAACTGATGTCGCAATAGCGCGTCCATTAACATGCTTTAAAGTTTGCCGACGAATAGGTTGAAACTTGGCAGCACAGCCTGACGTTTGGTAAGGTAAGGAGGGGTTAAAGGGTTTTTAAAATTCAGAAGAACGTGCAAGTGTCGCTCGCCTTGCTTCTGGTATTATTGATCAAGGTCATCACAAAAGAATTAGTTCAGTAAATAAGACATCTGTTCTGAGAATATCTTTATCAGGCAGTCTGATTCCCACAAGACAAGGCGTCTCCAGTATGGTATTATTACTGAGAATGTAGAAGGTACTCTGTGGGCCCTTTCTTATCATCAGTAAATCACATGTCACCTGCTGTGACCTGTGTGTCACGTCACATTTCTCAATTTCTTCTTACAGTCTTGTCATGTAGCTATTCCTCTTCTTCCTTCTCACCTTCTTGTTGGCTGTTCAAACAATTCATGTAGCTTTTAAAAACATGTTATGAAGTGCGTTTGAGGTGTTACGCTTTTTATTTCATCAAAGAAGAAAATTGAATGCTAGATGAGATGGACACCTCAGTTTGTAAATGAGATTCAGCTTGTTGAGCAGATGTTTAATTGCTAAAATTTTGTCTTATCTTGACAGATCAGTTTGTTAAATGTTTGGCTTCTTGTTATGTCGAGGAAGAAAAATGGCAAGCAGACATCATGTACAGGCATACTGGGCACAGCCACTGCAAAAGCAGGCAGAAGTTCCTGGGAGAAGGTGGTTCTGCTCCAGCAAAGTGCAGTGTGCCAGAGGGCCTGTGCTGTGTTCAAAAGCAAAAGAAGTCCAACAGCTCTTTTTGCACTGAGTTTGCCATTAAAAGACATGGACTGGCTGTTGTAGTATTTTTCTACTGCGTGGACCTGCACTGATTCCGCCTTGGTTCCCCAACGAACTAGATCAGAGTGCCCCAAAGGAAAGAGGAGAGGATGAGGAGATCATGAGAGACCCAGACAGACCCTCCATTTTCAGCTTTTCCAAGGCATCTGTGTGGTTGCTGTTAAAGGCAATTCTACGGCTTTTTTGTGTGGCTGAACCCTACCTTTGTGTGCATGTAGCACTGTACGGTTTCTCATATTATACAGTGCCGTGGCCCCGCAGACAGGGCCAGCCCTTGTATCTCCCATTTTGAAGCAGTTACATTGTGTGTGAGTATGTGTAGCTTAATAGCAAACCATAGCCTATCCTCGTTAGGAGTTCAGGGTTAGGTACTTTCTAGCACAGAGGGATGTATAAACTGTGGACCTCTTTGGCGTGGAAAATTAGGGATGCTAAGTGGCTGATGTGGGCTGTTAGCATGTTTAGATAACTTCACAGGAGAAAGATCCACCCACTGCTGTTAAACACAATGGTATCACCTCTGTCTAAAGTCCCTGAGCTGTACCTTGGCTTGGAAACTGGTGAAATATACACGCTATACGCCTGCTGTATCCTTTTACACTTCTTTAGGTATCCACTGATAGTCACTGTTGGAGGTAATTTACCAATTTGATCCATCCTTGCTGTTCTTAGGTATATAGCTGGTAGAGTTACTGCTGAGTCAGCACACCGTGATGTCTAGGTCCTGCTTTCTACAGCCAAGAGCTCCTAAAAGAGAGGAAAAATTTGGGGTGGGTTTGAAATATAGGATGTTGACATTCTGTGTTGCAGGTTAAAAACAAAACCAAAACCCACACCTATGTTGCAAGGAGACCTGATAGGAAAATCTTATTAATAGCATGCTGTATAGAACAGTATATAGATTTGTCTCAAACCTTCTTTCTTCCTTTGATTGAAAAGCTTTTTCCTTCTTTGCCTTTGCTTTATGAATGTATGACCCAGCTGATTTATGATTTATGTAGCTGGATCATATTTCATTCTTTTTGATTCTAATATTAAGGCTAGCAATTCATAAACTTTTAAGAGCTAGAAGAGAGTTTTTCATATAATGTTCCTCACAGTTGCAAGATTTAGGACTTTACAAAAAGCCTGAATGTTGCAATCAAATTTCTGTAGTGCACAGAAGTGTCTTAAAGCTGAATTAATTCTATGTAAAAGATTTTGGTTTTAAAATGAAAAACCCTTTATGAGCACAAGGTACTAAGCCCTGACCCTTCAAGCTGCTTGGTACCTTCTGCTCCCACTGCATTGAGGTAGCAAATCAGCAGCTTGCAGGACTGCTTAGTTGCTTATCTGAGTATTTTAATGTAGTTTCCATTAAAGCAGCATCTGCTGTTATGGTGGGGCAAATTATTATAAGCTACATGGTAAACCTTCCATCCTCCAAGTACTGATACATAACATATTTAATATTCACATCGTGTATTTACATTGTGTGTGTGTGTATATATATATAAACCATGTCAATTCATCGGTGATGAATTTCCAAGGATTGTGTACAAGACTTAAATTATATGTAATTTGTATGAATACCTGCTTCTTGAGAGAGCATACTCTCCATAACTCCTGATCTCCTGCCAGGCAAATGAAGATGATGGACAGCTTTTAGCATCATGCTGTGATAGCTCTGTATTTGTTTTATTTTGCAATCTGAAGCATGTAGTTAGGTTGCTTTGTGTTGATGAACTTGTTTAGTGAAAGAAAATTGAACCATTTGATGTCTTAACAAAAATGGAAAGACAACTTTCAATTCTAGGCTTCCTTGTGCTCATTTGTGTCTACCATATCGTATGTTGGAAATTCTGCTTAAGTTTAGCAAATAACAGTAAACGATGACTCAAATAGGAGTGGCTGCCATGGATGAAACCTTAGTGCTCCTCAGTGAGTGCGCTTGTGTTGCNGGCCTCACTTAGGACTGCTGTTTGTAGGATCGTGAGGTGATTTACTTTAGTCATCAGTAAATTTCCATCCGAACTACAGTTCGGGTCAGCAACCACTGGAATTTCAGTAATGATAGTAAAAGTATATTTCAAGGCTGTCAGGGGATAAATGATTGGTTTTGCTCTCCAGCCATGTAGGAGTTTCTGATAAGGACAGTTTTCGCCCTCTGTCTCAGCCATGTAGGACTTTCTGGTACAATTAAGGGACACTAAACTGACCAACTCACTACATAAGGGCAAAGGTCTGGCAGAAATTCCCACCACCACCTTTTCTCTCTTGACCGCTTTATGACCTCAGGAATTCATAGAATTATAAAGTGGTCGAAGAGAGAAAAGGTGGTGGTGGGGATGTACCACCACAGCTTGAGACTGGGAGGCAAATTAAAGCTATAGAAATAGTGATTGCGGGCATGCTTTTTTCTCCTCTTCCATTATGACACTAAAAACAGCATTAAATCGGTAAACCATTGAGAAATAAAATGGGTGAACTGGAGGATGGAGGTAAGTAGATGTCAGATTGGTGAGAATTTATGAAATTACGTAGACAAGAAAAAGAGATGTTTTTATTCAGGTTGTATAGAGAGAAGAATGCAGGATCCTGTACTCTTTACAGAGTGGGTTGCTGTATCAGACCACGGTATTTAACAGAGGTGGAATTGTATAGATTTTTAATGTAGAACCTCTGGTCATTTTGGTAGTAGAAGAGTACATCCCAACGCGTGAGAGAGAAAAGCCTGCATTGACTTGTATTGACGCTCTGTTACAAAACATTGAATGTTGGGTTCAGGCCTTGTCTGGTGTTTCGAAGTGAGCGCACGAGCAGGGCAGCTCTAAGGCATACCTGAAAGCATCAGTCACTGGCCGTGAAAAATTAGGTAATAACCTTCTTTCCTCCGACTGAACCAACAGGTGGCTGTCAAAGTGAAGAAACATCCCGTGCTATGGTAGCATTTTAGGTACACAGATGGTACAACACGATTTCTAGGCTAGGAGTTTTTGGATTTTTATGGAACTCTGAGAGCTGCATTTCCATCCATGGAGCGCCTGGAGTGACCACTATGTTGGCTTTCCATATTGCAGTTTGAGTGATTTCTCCTGCAATTTGAAAAAGTATTGTGAACATAAACCAAAGAGGTTTCCTGGGCATGCTGTTGGGTAGCATTGCTGGGTAGTGCTATTGTACACTGCTAAAGAGTTGTTTTATTTCCTTTCAGAAGTGATGGATTAGTTCATTCAGTAAGCTCTAAGAAAGAAAAACAAAGAAATTCTTCTCCTAAATCCATTAAATTGCCTTATACCATTGATTTTAAAAATAAACCTGAAAAAATGAAGTTTAAGTGCAAAACCAAAGAGTTAAGTGTATTACTTTTAATGATTAATGTAACAGTAAATCTTTAAGCACCGGCACCTTGAGAAATCAACGCATACCGTGTGATTTCTTGTAGAACTGCAAAAGTTGGCAGATGTGTACAGGTTATATACGGACTTGTTTACATGTAAAAATTATTTCAAAAAAAGGTTGTAAGAGCTATAATGAAAAAAAGTGTTCAGACATGGAAATATGGAATAGTAATTCGGGAACAGCTATTCCTGAACACTATTCAGTTAAGTTGTAGTAATTGACTTGAAAGGTGTAGAAATACAGCATTAATTATTCTCATTTGTTGAGTCACGCTAAACTGCTCTTTTCTTTCTTTTTCCTTTCTGCTCGATGTATTCTTGAAAGATGGTTGCTGCCTTTTTTCAGAGACATAATGCATTCTTGACATCAGAAACTTAAATCTGACCCTGCCATTTTCAAGGGTTTTTTTCTTCTTTTATTTAGTTCTGTGTTGTTTCGTACAGGAGCTGATCAAACGATGGTTAAACTATAAAAGGATGAAATGATGTGAAGATAAAGATGATTCATATCAGAGTAAAATTTGCTAAACAGAGCAGGTCATTATGAATTAGAAGCATTCATATCATGCACGTAAGAGGTGCAGTCAGGATTGGAGGTCTACTTTGCTGAATGTTGTTGAACAGGATATTATAATTACTGTTGTTTCGTTTATGCTGACATACATTTATATGGAGATTGCGTGAAAAGGCCACAGGGAGGTTGGTAGCTGTATAAATATAGAATAAATGACAGTTTGGGGCTCAAAAATCTTGTAACTTGAAGAATGCTAGAAACATGAGGATAGTGGGGTGTAAACTACAGTCAAAAGGGTCAAGAATTGGCAGGCTAGTATTAATTACATGTATCAAAACGTGTGTGTATGTTTAAGAAAATAACAGGAAAGAGAATGTTTAGGAAAATAGCAGGCATTTGCCCCCCGCCCCCCACGAGCTGTTTCTTCTTTAGTTCTGTTAACTATCAAGGAGATGGCACATGGTCTTCAAAGAATTGCTGCAGAGGGCTTTGGCTCATGAAAGCCTTTTCTGTCTTGTATTTGTTTCAGATCCTTTGATCTCTTTTGGGTTGATGAGTATGTGTCATCACTTGGTATTGCAATTGCTTCCTCTTGCTCAGATATGACAGTAATAAATATATTCACTGAAGAGTGTAATTTACAACTTGTATTATTCACAGTTATTGGCAAGTACTGTAGCCTAAATGGTGAAAATTAGGGGGAGTCTGATTCAGGTTGATTTTTTTAAAAATAATTGGTCCATCTTACCAATATGCATAATAAGCTTATCAAAACAGAATTCTCAAAAATTGAAGAAGAAAAAACTCAATATAAAATGACTGTAAGTGTAATTGAGTAGTGTAATTTACTTTCACTTTACAGGAAAAGGCTTTCAGCTTCACCTCTTAAGCAGCTTTAGAAAACTGCACACTGAGTCCTGGCAGTAGTGTATTGATTGAAAGCATCCAAAGTGTCTAGAAAACGTAAGTGTACACAAATTCAACTGAAAGGGATGTGTTTTACAGAAAGAAACTCCATCACTGTCTAGGATTTGTAAGAAGTATGTTAACTTCAAAAATACTGGATATACTATATAATAAAGAATTTAATAACATCAGGATTTAAAAAAAAAAAAAATCTTTTTTAATCATTCTGTAAATACTTAACTAATCTTCACCTGTTTCATACCTGGGAAGAAATTAGGCAGAAAAATGGAATCACTCAGCTATTACCAGGGACTAAAATTAAAACCAACATGGAGTAAAAATAGAAGACTTTTCAGAAGACATTCTCAATTCATTAGAGAATTCCTCAATCCTCAATTCATTAGAGAATGAATTGAGGTCACCCTTGGGCCTCATTGGAAGCTTTGGCCCATAGAAGGGACGTATTTAGGACTTTTTTCCTCCCTTAGTATAGTTTACCTTATTTTTGTTTTATATAATAGTGTGTTACAAATTTGCCCTATACATTTTTGGTTCTCTCTATAAAATCAGTTTTGGGCATGCTTTATGCCAGTAAAATTTAGACAGATTTCTTTTTGTTTCTTCCTTCCCTCCTCGTATGTACTCTATCCCTCCAAATGTAAAGCTTTGCTACGGTTAAGCTTGGGGTTGGGTAGGCTTATGCTTAAACCAGTTAAGCAACTGCCAAGTAACGTCAATGATGTGAACAGTGTTATCCTGGATTTATGTTCTGACAGTTACTTAGTCTGATACTGCCTTTCCTCATCTTTGATGATCAGACTGTTCCTTAGTAAACATTACAGAACAGATTTATTCACTGCTACATACTTAAAGAAGTTGAGGGTTGTTCATTTCTGGGGCTCTTGAGCACCATTTGGAATAGCAGCTGCTGAGGTAACGATTTGGACGTGTCCCTTACCACCCTTGAAAGGAGAAACATTGTGGGCGCACAAAACCTTTCCAAAGTATCAACAACATGCAAGTCTGTAAGCATTTGCATATTGTATTTTTAACAGATTTTTTCCCCACCATTAATAGTTTATCTTGCTTGCAGATACCGAGTCTGGTTGTGTGATGTCAAGCAAGAATGACTTCAGGATTTTTTTGGTATATCTAAGGCTCCCATAAGTGCTTGAGCAATGGCATTTTCTTTCTGATTACCTGCCAGCTTGTGACAAACTTAAAGAAATACGGTCTTATGGGTAAGACTCTGTAGTCAGCTCAGTTTACTGTATCCTGTGATTTATTGGAGCCTGCAGTCCATGTAATGGGAGATGCCGGCTTTCATTTGGGGGAGCTCTAAGAAAGAATGAGAAACTTACCTTCAGGCCTGGACCAGCTTTCTGAAATACTGAGAAAAAAGGAGTTTTGTAGTGAGATTATTACTTGAAACCAAACCAAATTTTAGGCTAGTCTGTCTTCAACTCATTCCAGCTGCTCCTCCCAAAACAGCCCTTCTGCCCAGTAAACACACCAGTCTTTATAGTCTGTGATCCTAAGGATCCAGACCTTGGGGAAATTCAGCCAGGTTGCAACATTGGAGAGTCTGGCTTTAAGTTTTGTAAGAGAAGTTAAGTTCCAGGACTAGCTGACCCGTTAGAGTGGTGTAAAGTTCCCATCACTGCAAATGGGAATCAAAACAGAGGTGCTACTAAGTAGTCATCCTCTTGGGTTCGTGTTGCCAGGGATGTTTTTCCTTTGGATAGCCTTACTAAGAGGAAAATAAAAAACAGCCTTACAGTGGTACAAGTATGAGGAGACTACCTCCAACCCTTAACACCACTTTCTCAAAATGCCTTGCTCATGCTGGTCCTTCTTTGCCTGTCTTTGTTAAGAGTAGAATAAACGCAGCAGAAGGTGGGTGAGCTGAAAGAGTATGAAGGGGGACAAACAATATTCCTGTAAGATGAGTTTGTGGCCATTATGTTTTCTCTGTTCTTGGTCATTCGCAACATATTTGCCCGTGAAACACAGTACCCAGAACAGCGGCTAGAGCATGTTTGCGTTGGAAGAGCTATACAGTGTTGGCCACAAGCTCAGCTACAGCTACCATGTCTTCTTCCCACCTGCAGCCACCAGCAAATGCTGAGGAAAGAGTGTAAGAAAAGGAAGAAAGTGCAGAGTAAACTTCTGCAGAATATTCTGTTGGCATCCAGAAACCTGTGGCTTGGGAACTTCCCAAGACAAAGAACTGGATTCTTAAGTTTAATAGATATACTTTATTCCTATATTTCGTTTCATGAATTTGATTTGTTGTTCTGTGGACCCATGTAACTTGGAACATCCTGTGTCAAAAAGCTCCAGAGTTTGAATGTGTTATGCAAAAAGATGTATTTTTCACTTGCTTTTGAACTTGCCATGGGCTAGTTTCATTTCATACACCCTACCTCTTTTATTGGAAGAAACAGTGAGGTTTTTTTATACGTGTGTGAAACCTTACATGGCATAGAGCGCTTTATCATAGTGACAGAGTCAATTCTTTTCCAGCCTGAAGAGTCACAGCATACTTGGCCGATCCTTGTATGGTATAGCCTACATATCGTTGGTCATCCACGTTGTCTTCTATTACTCTTTTCCAGTCCTAATGTAATCTTATAAAAATGGACCAGAAATGAAAACAGTCATCAAGGGATGGATTCATCTTATATTTATTGCACTAGAATTAGGGTGTTCACATTTTGTTCTCTGTTCTTTAATATTTGCTTTTCTTTTTCATTCATGGTATTTTCGAGCTTTTACAAGAGCTGTGTTGACTTGCCTGATATAACATATTATCATGTGTCTGCTAGTGTTCTTTTCAATAGTTTCTACCAATTTGCCCAGTGCAGATGTCAGGCTACCTGGAATTTTTTGCCTTTCCCTTGGGGTTCTTTATAAAATTGGCGTGATGTTAGCCATTTTGCAATCCTTTGATACTGAGGCAGTTTTAAATGAGACAGTCGTACTTCTGTTTCATCCATGAGTTCCTTAAGAACTCTTTCAAAAATATCATCTGATCTGTACAAATTGTTACTGTTCATATGTTTGTTCTGTAGCCTCTTCCACCAAAACCTCCATTTGAAATGGATGATCCAACCAATCCCTCATAAAGAAATGTTCTGACGTGGTAGCTTCTCCAAGCTCTGAGTTCTATATATGCAGAGCTCAGAGCACTTGATTATTTTCCGTTATGGCCTGTAAGTGCTGCTTTTATGCCTTGATCATATATTGGTCAGACTGGCAGCCTTCACATTTGGACATGAAAAAGGGGTTGCTGTTGATTTTTCTGTCTTCTGCTAGTCATTTCTCAGGCTGTCTTTTGGCTTGCCTTATTGTAGTTTGAGTTTGCTTTGGTTCTGTTTTTTTTTTTTTTAATTTATTTAACCTGCAATAGCTCATGAATCTTTCTACTTCCTTGGTTTGGACATGACTCCAGCTTTCAGAAGGATCTTTTCTTGCTTCTGATAACCTTTTACACCCTGCTTTTCAGCTACGCTGCCTTCTCCACTTTCTCAAATCTTTTTTTGCTAGGTGGCATATATTTGCTCTCAGCCTCCAGTGTGGTATCTCTGTTTACCATACTGCCTGGGAAGGTTTAACTCTCTGAACTTCCCCATTTAGCTAGCTTCCTTTTAGCAAGATTTAATGTATCCTCCAGGGTGACTTAAAAAATCAGATTTCGAAGGTTTTATCAGTCCTGTCAAAATTTCCCAGTATGTGTATCAATGCTACCTACAGTCACAAACCCATTAAAAATGTCCAAACTGTAAAAACTGCGTGTGAATGTGTAAGCACATGTGTCTGTTCATCATAGATACGGAACTGATAATCGTTCTTGACAGGAAGAATAATTCTAATTGTAGAATCTAGGCAGTCAAAGCTGTTTTTTCTTTGTTTTTATCAGGCTCTAGACTAACAGAAACTGTCCCTTCAGATGTAATGCCGTCTTCAGCACCTGTGGCTGCTTGAGGGCCAGCCAAGCTGCTTTTGCACCCAAGGAGTCTGGGAAGTGAGGTCTCAGTTTTGAGCTACTGTGGTTTGGAATTTGGATCGAGATGGTTTAGCAAGGCAACTTGTACAATTAGACATATTTTTTGGAGCCAAAGTAGGCAAAGTTTATTCCTGAAAGAATCTCGAGCACTCCCCTAAAATTGCATGTCTTTGTCACAGCTGACTGCAATAGATCCAGCTGAGGAGTCAGTAAGTGTTGATAAAGGGCCTTAATAAGCGTGGACTGATGTGGTCTAAACAGGCTTAGTAAGGTCCTGTTGCTTAGTGGTGGTATTGTTTTTAATGAAAAAGCTTTTTAGAGAGTCAGAAAATGTAAGGGTAATTGGATTGCATCGTAAGACATCACTGATACTCTGCTGCTCAAAGGTAAGAAAAACTGAGCAGGATTAGTGATTTTTAAATGTTGTAATAGAAGAAGGTAAAAGAATTTCAGAAAAGATGAAACAGTGAGCAGATGTTCTTTCTTTAAACAAAATTGATGCATTTTTAAAAAATTTAATAGTAGAGTCAATATACATATATATGTACTCAAAAGCAGTCACATTACCCAGCCATTAATCGTGATCTGACCTGTTCCAGACAAGAAGCATGTGCTCTGTGATCTTTTTTTTCTTTAACCTTCAAATATGAACTCTCTTTATGATAACATTTTCTGTGCTGTCTTTCTGAACCTTCCTCTGTGTGTTTGAATTTTACAACATTGAGCTTTATCTGAAAGTGAATTTATTTTTAGAGCTCGCAAGAGAATAGTTCAGCTGCATGAGTAAGATGCAGAGACCAAACGGCCTGGAAATACTCTTCTCTGAGAAGGATGACTTCTTGGCTGGTTACACTTGATTTCAGTTTGCCCATTACATGAAGGAGTAAAGAGCGTGTGCCAAAGTCCTTGCTTGATTTTAGGTTGTTTATTTATAGTTTATTAATATTTTTAATACAATTTTAAGATGAGTAAGGAAAAGGTTATGCTGAAATGTGTTCCTGTTAATGGCTAGGGAGGTCTATTCCAGAAGTAGCGGAGGCACCAACCCAGAGGCTTTCATTCTGTATGTTAGGGAGAGATCTGATTGCATAGAGCTTGACTGGGATGATAGGG
>VZTL01074271.1:14613-34577 GCA_013400535.1 Scopus umbretta | reverse complement strand
ATGGGAAGGACTTACATTGGAGACTACTGTATATTGTAAGCAAAGATGATTGCACAGAAACATGTTCCTCCTAATTACTGTATCTGTGGAATCCATGGGACACCACAAGCAATTTATTGTGCTTCCACTCAGTGCAGCACAGTAAATTGTTTTCACCATGCACTGAAGTTGTTTCCAATATGAATTATCGATGGTCTTTGCTGAGCCCCAGACCATGTTCTGATGAGGCTATTATCAGCTCCTCATATTTACCAAAAAAGAGATGCTGTCAGTTATTGTTGCTGGGTTTTTTTGTCATTTATAGAATGAGTAATGTTTACATTGCTACATATAGATGTCTGTGTGTATACACATACATATGTGTCAATATCCATATATAGATTAAATTGGTGCCTATATGTGTATACATATTTATTTTATAGGAAAAAACCAACAGATTTTTATATGGGAATATGCAGAGGTATGCATATGTATGCGTATGGTGTATGCTTATTGTATGTGCATGTATTTCTGTATATAATATGTATCAGTGGGCTTTTGCCCGATCAAATGCATTTTAATTTATTATTTTCTTTTTTTACAGATATAAGTTCAGTGATGAAGCAGTACAGCAATAGAAACAGGGTTTCCTGTACAAAGAACATTCTTACCCTGCCAGTAAAAAAAGAGCACATAATTGCTCTCAATCTTCTTCTCCACTCTGCTCTTCCACCCACTGCCTTATCTCTTTGAATCACACTACATCAGATTGCTAAAACTGTCTAGACAGTGCAAATACCTGGTTTTGGATCCTCTGCTGGTTCAGAGGTGCAGCTGTACCACAGATCTACATCTTCTCACAAAGAAGGGCTGTGTCTACTAGAAATAGCAAAGCATGGGTAACTGAATATATACTTGAATATATATTGCAGGTAATTTTCATTCTCCTAGCAAGATTGCAATCCTGGATTAGTACAACAATCTCACAAGCTGAGAAGTATAGCTGTTTAATATAAGGTCCAAACCCAACATAGTTCTGAAGTAAAATAGTATTTCTCTGAAGCTTTTCTGTTGGCAGCTTCCAGTCCTCACATAAGCTGTTCACAATGGCAACTCAGCCATTGGAACAGTCGGCTGTCCAGGCTGCGTATGCACCTGTGTGATACATGTGGTCTGAAGCAGTCATCTGATGAGAGAGGCAGCAATCTTCCCCGGCTGTGGGCTGCCAAGGAGTAACAGGCCCTGGAGTTGTCACCCAATAAGTGTAATCCCTCAAGAAATCTGTCCAGAAACTGGGTAAACCTCTCTTGAACCTGTTTGTTTGTTTGTTTAAGTTCACTAGAATTGTTCTGTTTGATGTGTTTTCACAAAACGTTTTGACTTTAAGTAATTGCCATTGTCACGTGCAAGGCTTATCTGTTTTAGACCTTCAAAGTAGTTCCAGCGATAAAAGCATGTCTGCTTTTTTATTCCTACTTTTTTATTGATGAACACTGGTAAGCATGTTGTAATAGACAAAACACAAGGATGCATCTTTACATCGCAGTGTGCATCTTCAACCTTGAGACGTTACAAGACTAAAAGAGAAGGAAATGAATAATCACATTTTCTTGGAAGTAATTTCTTCATTTAGAGCTGTAGACTGAGATTTGCAAAGATGATGATTCAGCTGACAGGGTAGAACGTGATGAGAAATTATAGTAAAATGACTTGTAGATTAACCCCAGCCAGCAACTAAGCACCACAAAGCTGCTCACTCACTCCCCCCTGGTGGGATGTGGGAGAGAATCGGAAGGGTAAAAATGAGAAAACTTGTGGGTTTAGATAAAGACAGTTTAATGGGTAAAGCAAAAGCCGTGCATGCAAGCAAAACAAAACAAGGAATTCATTCACTGCTTCCCATCGGCAGGCAGGTGCTCAGCCATCTCCAGGAAAGCAGGGCTCCGTCACACCTAACGGTTACTTGGGAAGACAAACGCCATCACTCTGAACAACTCCCTTCTTCTTTCTTCTTCCCCCAGTTTTTATTGCTGAGCATGACGCCATATGGTGAGGAATATCCCTCTGGTCAGTTGGGGTCAGCTGTCCCAGCTGTGCCCCCTCCCAACTCCTTGTGCCCCCCCAGCCTGCTCACTGGTGGGGTGGGGTAAGAGGCAGAAAAGACCTTGGCTTTGTGTAAGCACTGCTCAGCAGTAACTAGAACATCCCTGTGTTATCAGCACTGTTTTGGTCATAAATCCAAAACAGCCCCATACTAGTACTATGAAGAAAATTAACTCTATCCCAGCCAAAACCAGCACATGGCTGTAGACCAAACCCATAAATACAAGGTAGAAATTTTCCATAGAATCACATTTCCCAGACAGACATATTTGTAATGTTTTAGACTACATGTAAACATTCACTGATATTTCATTGATATTGGTATCCAGTAATCAATTATTATCAGTGCTGGAAGCATTTTGGGCAGACATATTCAAGCTAAAACTAAAATTTGTTTTCATTGCATGGTTAGAAAATAAAAATACTGCCTCAAAGAGAAATTGCAAACTTTTCTTTCAGGAACAATTCATAAAGAGTAAAAAAAATATTGTCTGGTGACTCTTCTTAATTTTAGCATATGTGGCATTAACAGAAAAGCTAATGAATATGGAAAGACTGTTGTTAAACTTGATGTTGTTAAACTTGAGTTTTCTTCTCACCCTACTTTCCATCTGCTATGTTAGACTCATAACCTTTCTTTTCCTGTAGCACAAAACACATCTGTAAACCAGTGCCACAATTTACCCAAGAGACATGTGTTGGGACATTTTAACTTTTAGTGGAAGACCCTTAGATGGTTTGCCAGGACCTTACGCTGCCAAGTGGAAGACCTTGCAATGGAGTGGAATCAGTAACGGATGTCACAGATCTTGTCTATTTTTATTGTCAGTATTGAGTGAGAAAGGATTATAATCTATTTTTGCCTTTCATTATCACCTTATGGTTACTGCTGCCTAACACCTGTGGGAAGGGTATCTTGATGTTTTTATATAATAGGCAAAGTACCTCAGCATGGACTGCAGCTGCTCCAACACTGGATATTTCACAGTATGCATTCAATGTCTAATCATTTCTACAGATGTTGCTACTTATCCTTCAGTGAGATGTATTCTATTGCAATTGCTGTGGAATATGTTAGCACAGCTGTGACTTTCTTTCATTTTCTCCAAATATTCCCCCAAACTAAACACACACAATCAGAAAGACATACGTGTAAATGCACAGACATACATGCATAAATAGACAAAGAGTCACAACCACATCGATGCTTCAGTTGCTTGCTAGTCCCTCTGACTCTATGGAGGTCTTATGAATCAGCAAAATTCATTTGATTTGCTGCTGATGCAATGGACAGAGCGGAATGGAAGATTTTATAAACACCTTAAATATAATTATATAAGGCAACTCTAAACCTTCCTTTATTGTATAGATAAGTCTGTTAAGTATCTTATTAGGCCAAGAATGTGCTTACATCAGCCAAAGCAAAGGATGATACTGAAAAAAACCCAAACCAAACCAAAGAAAAGCACCCCAACCCCAATAATGGTAATAATAATAAGCAAAACAAGGTAACATAAACTTCTGGCATTTTTAACTTGGAACATGAAAGATACAGTTAGCATGTCAGGGATGAAACAAGTGACCGGGAGGGAGATGGCACTATTTTTCACAGTAACTTAAAATTCTGCTAAGGGTTGAGGCACACTGCTCTGATTAAAGTTTGAACAATTCTACATCCAATGGAGAAAGACATGACAATGACCAAAGGCTGGAACTGAAACTGAAACACACTCAAATTATTAGACTGAGATATATTTTCATCACAGTGGGTTATTAATACTTAGATCAAATCACAAAAATCTGACCCATTTTCTGACTTTTGCTACCTTCTTTAGCGTCCTTTTGTTGTGAAAAATTCTGAATTGAGGCTTATAACTAAGATGTAACTTTAATATGAACAGATTTGTTATCACTTAAGTGACTAAGAAAATTTCAAGACAAGAGATCTCTACATCACAGCTGACTTTAGTAACTGTAATTTTAAATGAATAAGTTACATTCTTTTAAAGGAACAGCTATCCTGATAGCTCTTAATGAGAGATGATGAGGAGTGTGTTTCATCTCAAATGACTTTGGTCATCTGAAAACTAAATTCCTAATTAAGCTCTTATCTTACCAGACTGCAGTGGGTAATTTATCCCATCCTAAAACAAGTGTCCAATACTGGTTGGCCTTCTGAAGTTGTACACAACTGCCTTTGGACACATGGGAACCCATATATCAGAGAACCAAGTCTCATATGAATACAACTTGATGAGGTGTATCCCAGGCTAAAATACTTTTCTGAATGGTGTCTTAAAGTCCAGTGTCTTCCATTTCAAGTTTGTAGAGGCAGTACAGATTAGATGCCCTACCATTCTTCCATCTGCAAAATCTCTAAATCTCCGAAAAGTATAAAATCTTGCTCTTCAATGGCACATTTCCATGCCTTCCAGAAGATCTCTATAAGAATGGCATGGTTGTTTCCTAGGACTGCATGCAGAAAAGGAGATGTAGTACTTTCCCTAAAAATCACTTTTCAGTATCACTACTATAGGCAGGAAATTCAGGAGGCTGAAGATCATACGGACCTACAGCTCAGAACATGGGTAGACCCAGTTTGCACCTCCCCAGAAAATCAGTAAAAGCTTCTCTGCAAAAAGCTACATAGAGGCATCCTTTGATGCCTGACATGATCACATTCCTATCCATTTAATATGGACCATGTTGATTTAGTATCGTACTAGATTCCTAAAAAAATGTATTATTCACTACAAAATCAAATGCCTCACAGAAGTCCAAGAATACTTTCACTGCTATTACCTTTACCAATGTAATCATCAAAAGATGATTAGAGTCATCAAAAACATCCACAGAGAGTTTGCCTGTCCTAGTTCATTGAATCTTTTGCATCCTAGAGACCGAGCTGTGAATTATCATTAGTGTGTTACGGGAAAACTGTATTTACACTTTAAGGAATCACAGTCCTTTTTGTCTTTCTCTTACTATCTCTCTTTTGTGTTTGGGTTTGTTTTTTTCTGTTCCTTTTCTGTGGCAAGTGAAGAATTCCCTGCTGCTTTCATTATTAATGCTCACAAAGACCATAAAACAGAGAAAGCCAGAAAGCAGAGCTGCTGAAAGATGTTCCTGAGTTTTGTTTTCTTTAATGATGTGGAGCAGCAAGGAAAATAATGTCACCCTCTTCACACACATTGGAAACCAACCTGAATAGTGTGAATGTTTAAAAGCCGTAAAACATGTTGTTTACTTTGATATAATAGTGTACGTATCCATAAATTAAAAGTACCAGCACTGTGTACTTTTCAACACTCATTTCTCAACTTTCTCCTGTGCACATAGGCAGGTTATTTTGTTTCACAGGAGTATAACAGAATAACCTTTCTGTTAGGTTGGCAAAGAAATAGAAAAACACGCTGCCTGTAATCAGCCTTATTTTAGATTTACATATATAAATATTAGTATGTTCTCCAACACAGTGGTCCAAGGTTCTCTCATCCAGGGGAAGAAAAAAAAGGGGAGGAAAGAGGTTTTGAGTGGGTTGGGGCTTTTTTTTGGTTGATTAGTTGGTTAGTTTGGCGGGGAGGGGGTGTTTTGGGGTTTTTTTTTTTGACAACACTGCAAGGACTGTTACATCCTTCAGAACGGACATAGAGGAAGCAATGAGTGAGGAAACATTAGAGGTCCTTGGAGAGGGAGACTGCAGCAGCAAAAATGGGGAGATTTTATCCATCCCCTCAGTGTGCCAGGAGCACTGCAGAGAATCAGCAACTCGGATTATATTCCCAGAGGATGACATTTTAGCATGTTGGTGAGAACTGAAAAAAAACTATAAATTTATAAAGACCAAAGTAAAGTTTGTTGTTCATTTATTCATTCATTTTCAAAAGCTAACTTCTGGATTTCCGCTAGTTTATGAAACTTCCTAAATATATCCCTTTCTAGTGATTTCTTTAGGATGTGTTTTGATCATGAAGACTGGAAAGCTAAATCACCCCACAGACCTAGATACCCAAAGGCAAGAGCAGTTTCACACTTACTTGTGTATTTCTTTATCTGTTTTGTAGCCATGATGATTACGTCAGTCTTGCGGATTTGGCAATCCAATGTATCCTTTAGGCATGTCTCTACGGTAGAAGAGAACATCATGATGGAGACGCCCAAGCAGGCCATAGTAGAACTGCTCCATCCCCAAGACCAAACAAACCGACCGGCAGTGTAAAGGTCCCAGAAGAAAGGTTCATAAACCTCTTCAGAGGCACTTTATCTTCCCTGCAAAGGCCTATTAGTACATGCTCAGCAGCGCATTAACACTACGATGATGTTTCTACTCCTAGAATTTTTTGTTTAGCAGGAGTGGGGAGGTCTCAAGCCATATTGGATGAAAGCCCTAGTATACTAGGCAAAGTACATAACAGACCTGCCCTCTGGCACTCAGTGACATGCCTTTTGAGGCCCTGTGAGGCAAATTGATTTCCTAAGGGTATGCCTTGGGTGACATGACTTGCTTTTTTCCCTCCACAAAAGGACTATTTCCTTGCAATGCTCTTTAGCCCAGTGGGACTGAATGCTGAATAAAGCATTTCCCGTTGTAAGAACAAGAGCAGGATTTAACCTTTAATCGTTAGCAGATTGGCGCTACAGACAAGTGTCTACAGGAACACAAGAAATTTCATGTGAAAGTCAGGCTGCCTGCTTATTTGGTGGAGGATAAAGAGATGAAGACTTCCATTTCTAGATAAAATGCTGTGTCTGGGGTTGGACTTTTTCCCCTCCCCCTCCATCTCTTGAGATATGTTGGCAGCTGGAAAGATAATGTGTGTCACTGCAATTTCTACAACATTGTCAGAGAGAGCAAAGGAATGGTCATATCCCCATCATGGTAATAATCTGAATCTATTCCTAAGGCATCAGCATCTTCACCCAGTCGCTGCCTGAATGACAGCTCAGAGTCTGTAAAGGCATCACAAGCTACCCTGGTATGCTATGAGCAGTCAAGGAAGTTGACAGCTGTTTATAAAAATCACCAGAGCTAGCCGCTTTTTCCAAACCAGTTTTCAATCATTTTTATGTCTATGGACATGTATGTACAACATCTATGTGGTAGCCTGATGCGCTCTGTACAAATTAAGAAGGATTCCCATCTATGACATTCTGTGATATCTTTTTTTTGTTCTTTCTCTCTTTTTATTAATAGAAAATCTATCTGTCAAGGATGAGGTCCCATCATGCTAGCTACCATGTAAATATTCACCAAGGAGAAGACAGAGTCACAGTAAGGAGAGAAAATAAAAGGTAGGAAAAACATTACTGTCCCTAAGCGGATGGAGTAAGGAATTATTAGATTAATATTGTAGGGCTAAGGAGATCAAAATAATGTGGGAAATCTATGGCAGAGCTTGGGAAAGTCTTACATTCTTTTGTACTGGCTTTTCTTAAACCAAGGTTTATAAGGAACTTTTAAGTGCGTGCTTTATTTAAGCATCTGATAATTTTCTTTGAAGCCCTTTACTGAAATTTTAGTGGGTCAGCCTTTGTTGTTGCAGATTATGACTGCTTGCAAACACGCTCAGGGTGCTGATATTTTGCTCACATTTTAAACATCAGTTGTTCCTATCAGAAAGCAGTATGAGACAAGGCTCGGGGATGACTCCAAAGGCATAAACCAGGGAGTACTAAAGGTCAAAGCTGAAGCAAATTTCCAAAAATATTAAGAGAATCAGTCTTTAAAGCCAGTGTGAGGGAAGCAATCTGTGCTGAAGATTAGTGTATTCACAGCTCAGGTGCCTGGGTCCACAAATGCATACATTCTTGGCACAGGATAACTGTGCAATGGAATATACCTTCATTATGAAACAGAGGTTTGCTTCCCAGTTCCTCAGCCCAAATTCTGAGTAATGTCCCAGGGAAAACTTGAGTGTGTATCAAGCACAGGTTTTAGGGCATACAAGACCTACCTACAGTTCATTCAAACAGCTGCTCTGTTATTTTCAGGAAGAGAATAAGGCCCTAAAATGCCTCTTCGAAGGTGAATGTGGACAGTTAGAAAGCGTTAAATACTTTGAAATGATGTCCACAAGTAACATTAGACTAAGCAAGAGCTCTCAGAGTAAGTGAAAATAATGATTGAACTTAAAGTCAAGCAAGTCCTTATTCCTCTAAAGCTTAGACATTACAGTCCAAGCACTCAGTTGAACCCCTTGTATAGTCCCTTGAAGATTAGACTTCAGCTATGGTTGACCTGGCTTCCCTTACCACTGCCTAGGTACCTGACTCCACCAGCAGATTGTTCTCTCTTGTTGAAGCTGGTTTGCATTTCCTGGGCTATTTAAAGATTATTTGAGAAAAAAGACTGAGTAGACATGGAAATCCTAGGGGAACAGAAATGGCAGAAAATTGCATGTAGCTGCTTCTGAAAGGAGGAGATGGCTGAGCAAAGACTTTAAGGTGGTCAAATTCAACATCAAGATCAGTTAACTAAGTTAATTAATTTCTTATAGGAATAATCACTATGTATTCAGGAATGCTTAAAGTATTTTCTGACTGTAACCTAGAAAGAGATATGTGGACAAGGAAACAAATCCTATATCTCAAACTTTGGTGATGTTAGAGGAGTACTCTTTCTTCTCTGCCGGAATTTCCGTACTTCAGTAAATGGTTTTATGTTAAAACTATAAAATGAGCTAAGATACTTAGCTGTTTTTTAAGAACCAAAATTCAAAAGGAAACAAAAAATTGTCACCATTATCCTGAGGTTATTTATCATTTTCCAGATGACCAGCTTTTAGCCAGTAAAAAGTCTTAGATGATCTCAGTTTTGTTACTCGAAAATATATACAGACACACATTGCCAGAACAAAGTTTCCTGCCCCAGGTTACTCAGTGTCATCATAACTTCCATATGTAACTCATGCAATCTGTGGCAATAAACAAGTAAATGCATTCCCCTTATAGCTATAGATTAAGATTGACTTGAGAAACTCAACTAATTTTCTTCTTTAAGGGAATATGAACCTGCTGTTTTGACTTTCCTCAAAACTGGAGTCACCATCAATATGTAACACATTACGAACTCTTGTTTTCTTTACCTCCTTGTTGAAACTGTTCTGTTTTGCCTGGCCTACTCAACAGAGACAAGGATAGAGAGTTTCCACTTGGATACCACAACCACTAAGCTCTAAAACAATTGAGAACACTTCTTTAAGACTATTAAAGCAAAATACAGCGGTTCAGCTAAGAGGAAGAGGAAAAAGATCATTCTGAAATACACTGTACCTGCATAGGACATTCTGCAAAAACTACAGTGCTGCAAATAATCAAAGGAAACATATAAAACTTCCCATACGTCAGCTGAATGTTTCAAAAAATAGACTATTGAATACACTAGGATATCCCCTATCTGTTGCTTCTTCCTGCCTTTTTTTTTTTTTATTACAAGGAAGGAAACACTTGATTAGATATTTAATTTTTTAAAAAAATTGTTTGTGAATCTAAAGTGGAAGAAGTTGGTATTTCCCTGAAAGAGGTAAATATTCCCCATGTGCATTTTATAAAGAACATCCTCAAGAATGGGATGTGTGGACTTTGCTATGTAGCTAGAAACCACAGATTTAGGCAGGAAGAAAGAGTCAGTGTGGCTTTTGTAAAGGGAAATTATGCCTCGCTGTCCTACTGGAGCTCTATGACAGTGTCAATCAAGGGGCCCCAATAGACTCTATATATTGAGATTTTTAGAAATCCTTTGAGCAGTGAAAGTGTGAAGTTGAAGACAAGAACTTTCTAGTAGTCAAATCCTGCATCCCCAGACTTCACACAAACAAGTAGGCAAGGCAGTGGTAGGTAGGCTTCCAAAAGCTAGAGGTCAGATAGCACACAGAGGGAAGATACTCCCTCTGACAGAGCTGTTCACATAAGTGTGTGTTACAGGGTCAGACTCTTGCTTCCAGATCAGCTCAAGGTAATCAAGTAACCTCTTCTTTTCTGAAATGCAGGATAGGATGAAATACGTGTCTTCTCTTGGCGCGCAGTCTAGCAGTTCACTCCGGCCTGTTGCTGTCGACAGTTTGGATACCGAGTTCAGCACTGTTTCAGTTGATTATTTCGTACATCGGTGCAATTTTCTACGGATTTATTGTCTTAATAAATATTGTATTGGGTGCCGGTGCCCGGGCGCTGGCGATGGGGCGGCATGGCGGGCTGCGTGGGGCGAGGCCGGGGCTGCCCCGTGCCGGCCACAGCCGGTGCCAGCCGGTGCCAGCCGGCTCCAGCGGCCCCAGCGCAGGGCACAGCGGAGCCCCTCAGCCGAGCTGGGGGCGCCGGGGCAGGGGAGGGGGGAAACAGGTTTCCGCAAGGGCCAAAGGCGGCCCAGGCAGAGGAGGAGGAAGCCAAGGAGGGAGCAGCAGCAGCGGGAGCCCGAGGCCGGAGGAGGAGGAGGGCAGGAGGTGCTGCAGGCCCGGAGCAGGGATCCCCGGCAGCCCTGGAGAGACCCCGCTGGAGCAGAGACCCAGCCCGCAGCCCGGGGAGGGCCCCACGCCGCAGCAGGGGGATATTTCCTGCGGGAGCTGCGGCCGGGGAGAGCCCCGGCGGGAGCAGGAGTGAAAGGGTGAAGGCAGGAGTGGGATAGGGGGCAAGAAAGGTGGTGTCTAATGTTTGGCTTTTTGTTTCCTGTTATGCAAATCACTTATTTATTTATGTATGTGTTTATTTACTGGGAGGCGTGAAGGTGTTAAGCTGAGCCTGTGATAAAAAGGGATTGGTGGCCGGGTGTTGTTTTGAATATTTTGTTTCTTTGTTTGNGTCAGCTGAATGTTTCAAAAAATAGACTATTGAATACACTAGGATATCCCCTATCTGTTGCTTCTTCCTGCCTTTTTTTTTTTTTTATTACAAGGAAGGAAACACTTGATTAGATATTTAATTTTTTAAAAAAATTGTTTGTGAATCTAAAGTGGAAGAAGTTGGTATTTCCCTGAAAGAGGTAAATATTCCCCATGTGCATTTTATAAAGAACATCCTCAAGAATGGGATGTGTGGACTTTGCTATGTAGCTAGAAACCACAGATTTAGGCAGGAAGAAAGAGTCAGTGTGGCTTTTGTAAAGGGAAATTATGACTCGCTGTCCTACTGGAGCTCTATGACAGTGTCAATCAAGGGGCCCCAATAGACTCTATATATTGAGATTTTTAGAAATCCTTTGAGCAGTGAAAGTGTGAAGTTGAAGACAAGAACTTTCTAGTAGTCAAATCCTGCATCCCCAGACTTCACACAAACAAGTAGGCAAGGCAGTGGTAGGTAGGCTTCCAAAAGCTAGAGGTCAGATAGCACACAGAGGGAAGATACTCCCTCTGACAGAGCTGTTCACATAAGTGTGTGTTACAGGGTCAGACTCTTGCTTCCAGATCAGCTCAAGGTAATCAAGTAACCTCTTCTTTTCTGAAATGCAGGATAGGATGAAATACGTGTCTTCTCTTGGCGCGCAGTCTAGCAGTTCACTCCGGCCTGTTGCTGTCGACAGTTTGGATACCGAGTTCAGCACTGTTTCAGTTGATTATTTCGTACATCGGTGCAATTTTCTACGGATTTATTGTCTTAATAAATATTGTATNTTTTAATTGGCAGTAAATGAAATTACTTTCCGCTAAGTCGAGTCTGTTTTGCACGCGACAGTAACTATTAAGCAAGCTACCCGTCGTATTCTCAGCCCATGAACTTTTCCATCCTCTTTTCGTCCTCTGTCCTGCTGGGGGGAGGAGTGAGCGGCTGGGTGGGCATTTGGCAGCTGGCCAAGGCTAACCCGCCACGATTAACTACTAGTATGGGGAAATGGGAAGTTTGGGAGCTCCTGTTGGCAATGGGAGAAGGTTCCGTTCACTCTGATAAGCAGATGTTCCTTTCCCTTTTTTAAGAACATTGTTACAGTAATGGTATCACAGTTGCATATTCTCTGGTCACTGGGAATTCCTGCAGAGAACTGAATCAGATTTTTTTTTTTTTTTCCCTTTCCCAAGTACATTAACTTTTCCCAGCTTACTTTGACATGGAAACACTGTCTAATAATTGGCTTCAACAGAACTGTCTAGCCATGCTGAACACTAATGATAAAGAGACTTAGTTTTCTAGCCCTAAGCATGAATTTAGAATCACTGTTGCTATGGATGAAGTTTAACATTGAACAGAATATCACTGAAGAAAATTGATCCTATTAAATTTACCTGTTTCACGGGTGAACCATTTTATAGCCAGACAGTAATTCTTGAGAGATAGGCTGTTAATAAAAGGTAGGATGAAGCTCTTGTTTGCTTATTGTACATACACTCTCCTGCAATAGCAAAGTATCAGAAATATTTGCAAATGGTGTAGACTGGAGTAGATGAGATGATGGCAAATAACTTGTTTTTCGGGGGTTTGCACACACACAAACAGACACACACACACAAACACACGTTCATATACATCCAGGAACACTCAGGTGAAAAACTGACATTCCCAAGAGATCAAGGAACTTAATTTTATCGTACTAATTACCATTATCAGAAATCAGAGCATGATGGAAGGTAAAAAGTATCATTTATTATTCTGTTTCTATTTTAGGGGGTGTATGTTGTTATTTGTTTTGTTTTATGGCTGTGTCAGAAGATAAATAAATTTGTTATGTGTTTTTTCAGGGTACTGATTTTATTGGTGACTTTGGCATGGGTAAAAGGAAAAAAAAGTGAATGTAGTCCAATGTGTAAATCACAGGAACAGGGCTCGGAATATACAGTGTCTTAACATAAAATTGAGTTGCTTTGTGTGTTCTAGCAAACTGTTGTCTCTCAGTCCCTGTCTGCCGATTCTGGAATTCTGCCTTGGGTTCATGTAGTGCTTTGAGTATTGGAGCCTGGTGGCTAAATGCGCTGTGATACAAACAATTAGTAGACCGAAAGTAAATGCATTTTCATAATTAAAAAAAGAAAATAGTAAGAAATCACAAAACAACAGTTGCTCTTTTGCTCTCTGGTTAACTTCTGAGGATACCCAGAAACAGGCAGCTGGAATAAAGGTCTTCTGTATATTGGAATTTTAACTGAACCACATGGTTTGTAATCCATACCTGTTTTCTTTCAGTGGCTGGTTCACTGGGGTTATTACAATACTAGGGTCTAGAACTGCTTATGCCAGTAGAGGGAAATGTGCGCTCTCCATCTTTATTCCTGCTTGGTTCTCCTACTCTCCTCAGTTCAAAGTGATGATTTCAATCAAGTTAAGAAACAGGATATGAATGTCTGATGGAATAGCAATACTCTGTCGTCATTTGGGCTGGGATAGAGTTATTTTTCTTCATAGTAATTAGTATGGTACTATGTTTTGGTTTTGTGACCAAAACAGTGCTGATCACACAGGGATGTTGTCGTTAGTGCTGAGCAGTGCTTACACAGAGCCAAGGCCTCTTCTGCTCCTCACCCCACCCCACCAGCGAGCAGGCTGGGGGTGCACAAGGAGTTGGGAGGGGGCACAGCTGGGACAGCTGACCCCAACTGACCAAAGGGATATCCCCCACCATATGGCGTCATGCTCAGCATATAAAAGATGGGTGAAGGAAAAGGAAGGGGAGGGCCATTGAGAGCATCACTCTGGCATTTGTCTTCCCAAGTAACCGTTAGGTGTGATGGAGCCCTGCTTTCCTGGAGATGGCTGAACACCTGCTTGCCGATACGAAGCAGTGAATGTATTCCTTGTTTGGCTTAGCTTGCGTGTGCAGCTTTTGCTTTACCTATTAAACTGTCTTTATCTCAACCCACGAGTTTTCTCGCTTTTACTCTCCTGACTCTCTTCCCCATCCCACTGCGAGGGAATGAACAAGTAGCTGTCTGTGGCTGAGCTGCCTACTGGGGTTAAACCACAATGTCATCTCATCAGAGTTTGACAGCTCCACTGAGCGGAGCACCCTAGGCTGTCCTTGTAGTAACTGGAGAAATATAAAGATGAATTTTAGGAAGAATTGAGCTGCACCTTAACAGGGCCAATTTCTATCAAGTGGATATAAGGGTGATCTGAGATAACTCAGATATAGATATATAGACGTGTACTAGAGACAACTCATTTGGTTCAATATATCCCAGTAGTACAGCAGCAGCGCAGACTCCTTAACCACTAGGCTATAGAATTATCATCTTTAAGATCGATGCATACTTCATATCCTATTCCAAATCGAACAGCTTCAAAAGGTGAGACTGTGAGATTTATTCCAGATCACTCTAGGGTGGTCAGGGCATTCTGACGGCAGATAAGGTACCTGGGTTCTAACACAAAAAATATCTGTTTGAATAGATGAATTTCAAGCGAAGGAAACCTCTCTTCCTGAAAAGTTATCTCAGTGATATGGCCACTTCCATAAAGGGTGAACACTGTATAACAGACAAAGAGAGGATTTGCAATCAGATCTTTTACAGTTAATTCCATGACAGTACAGGGCTGCATCTTAGGATGGTAGTTAACACCTCTTCGGTTGCTGTGTGAAATAAGGTGTGATCAGCTCTGAGTCTTGTGCTTCCATTGCAGATATTCTGAACTGAATCGCTGCATGTATTACTTTGGAAGCAAAACATTTTGTACAGTCTGATAATTAAATGAAAACAATGTGAGAGAGAGAAACAGGCTGGTATGAAATGCCTCAGAAATATAATTGATCAATTTTGAATTTTGGCCTAGTTGCCTCTCTTGCTTCTTTTATGCATCTTAAATTCCATCAGAAGAAAATATTTCCTTTCATAAATATTGGGGAGGCATAGCAGAATACTGTATTCATCTTGTCTGGAAAAGAGCTAATTAAAGACCTGTCTGTCCCAAGATGCAGAGAGTAGATGCAAATGATATCACACTAGCATGTTTGATATTTTTTGAAGAGATATATGTCAATTGACTATATAAAGTATCATTAGGACTAAATTCATTTAAAACACTCACTGTAAAACTTGTCTGGAAGATGAATGCTGGGTTAAAGAGTATATTTCAACTTCACATCTGACATTTTATGTGGGACCCGGTTTACCAGTATTTCAAAGCAAGCTGCCAATCACCAGAGTGTTCTTTGCAATGAAAACATGTTGGATTGATCAAGTGAATCTGTTTAGGGACTTCCTCTATGAAACGATGCAAGACATAAAAAGGGAGATTATGATGATGATAGGCAGGCAGGGCTGGCTCATGAATATCTGTGCAGTGCTCTGAGAGTTTGATAATGGCAAAGTTAAGATTAAGTGAAGATACTGCACTTGTCAAAGACCAGTGTTAAGAAATATGGTCAAATACTTCTAAAAGCACATTTGGAACTTCTTTCAAAATATTTAGAGGTTCACAAACTGAAAATGTTAAAAATGCTGTCCAAATTGGGGTGAAAATTTGGACTAGATTTCCTCTTTTTCAGTCTATTAAACCATGTTCTGTTCATTGAATTCCTCCTTAGTTCCCTACCTCCAGCTGGGAGGGTTTGCAAATCTGGAGATAAAGTGCAGTATGACTTTAGAAAGACCTAAGTGGGTAGGTAGATTAAAGTCCTTTAGTAACTCTTTTCCCTCTCCTACTAAATTTGTTCCTAGCTTGATGTAATATATAGCTGGCTTTCTAGTTTTGCTCCCAGTAGAAATGTAAATGTGACACAGAATTACCACTTTATAGGCTATTTATTTCAGGTTTCAGAGTAGATAAAGTGATGGACACCTTATCTCTAGAGATGGTCTCTCCCAGAAGAAAACTGGGCACACCAGTAACACTATCAGGGTTCAAAATTTTTAATTCTCTTTATGACAGGAAAATTACAATTCTGGTAAATTATATTGAATGGAAATTTCAACTGACATACATTTTTGCCCTCCTTAAAGGGAAATAGATGAGAAAAATCAAATATCTTTAGAAAATGGTCCTGAATTATAAGCTTAAGGAAAAAAATAAAATCTTCTCAGACTGAAAGTTAAATTCTCATCTCAGTTTCATATGCTCAGTTTCTCTGGGTAGACTTTGAGAGCAAATTATGTAACTCCTCTATTTTTCACTTCTTCATTTTGAGAGATGTGAGAGGTTTACATTTTCATAGGCGATTAATGATTTATAAGTAATCAATCTGATGGGCTGCATTTTCCAAATATCATGGTGAGCATTCCTTTGAAAAGCAAAAGCATGCCAGAAGTGATTATCAAAAAATGAAGCTACCTGGAAGTGACTATTCACATTCTAAAGTTTAGACCACTGGAATTATAAAATTATAGAGGTTTAGCAACAATTCTGCTTTATTGATCATCTGCACAGTCTGGTTATTTACATCAGTGTGGTGTAAATTAACAGCTAATAATGAAATAGCTTCATTTTGATTCAGCAGAATCAATCGTGGTTTTAAATGTCAATATCCTCCTCTTCAGAGGGTGATGGAAACAGAGAGGAAAAACTTCAGATTTTGTAATCTACAAAATTATTTCTTATTTTAGGATTTCTCATAGCTACATTTTTGCTCTCTCTTGTATGGGGTGATTTTGCAGCAGATCTGATGGGAATACGTAAAGTGAGATGAATGAAGTTGAGCAGAGGAGAAACCATTTCACTGGCTCTTTTCAGGTCTCATTTTTGTTTTCATTTTGCATCTGAAAAAGAAGAAACTTTCTGAGCCAAACAGGGTTTCATCAAAAACTTGTGTTTGGGTTCTAGTTCCTTGCAGCTCACCCTGAATCATACAGGCAGCAGGGTCTTGGACTCAAAGCTTTCAGTCCCAGCCAGGTACCTGATCACCCTGCCTGCTTTAGTCCTTATTTACCTGATACATCTTTCTCCCATGCAGTGCATACAAAGATGTATACACATATCTTTGTATGAGCATTTATATATATATACACACACATGTGAATAGATATATTTTTCCCCTGAAAGCTTTGTGGAAACTATAGCAGTGAATGGGCAGCAGAATTATTTCTACTACTCTTAGTAACAAATAAACCCTAACAGCTTAAAAAGTGGAAGGAAAAACAAAGTACTTTTATTTTTAATATTTTCCTTATTTAAAATGATGTTTTGCAGTTTTGGAAGTTCATAATACCAGCAAGTTTTGTTCTCAGTGGATATGGATTCCTCACATCCACATCAATGCAAGTACAGAAAATGTCAGCTCCAAGTAAAAGACTGTGTTACAGACTAATCCTGAGTTTTCATGTTTTCCTTACCTCTCGGTTGTTCCATGGCAATTTGCCTGCCAGGGCACAAGGATTACAACACTTAAAAAATTCTAAATGGGACATGCTACCACAGTACATGTCCACAGCCTTAAAGGCAACTGCCTGCTGTACACTGTCTCTTGTTAGAAAATGAATGAAGTTCAAGGTCTTGAATGTTCTCTTCAAGGTATTCCAGCACTTGGCTTAGGATACTTAAGGAAAAAAACATCACTTAAATCTTTGAGATGAAGACTATGGTTGACAGTTTCAGTCCCTCAGCACAAGGGAGCTGTCTGCAGGTACAGGAGAGCAAATGAGAGAAAAAATGGAACATTTTCAAGGGGCAGTCCAAGGCTGCAGAGTAATTCACTTCAGAAACTTGGAACTGTCATAAGTATCACCACTTCTCACTCTAAGTGCTTTCTCTAACAATACCTAGCAACACACTTCCGAAGAAAAGGAAAACGCAAAGCAAAATAAGTCACATCATTTCGGGTACTTCTCTCTCAGGGGGTGGTTGAGAGAAAAATCAACAGCTGACAGGTGTTAGTCATATAATTTGGAACACTGTGGAAAACCTTTTAATACTAGAAAGATGGTCTGAAATAGAAGAGAAGACAGGACTTGAAATGTTTAATTGAATACATGGAAAGGGTACTATCTCATGTGCAGGAAGATAAACATTCTATTTGTTGTGTATAACAACCTTATACCTGAAGGCAAAATATGCACTGGCAGCATCCCATGATGGGTGATTTCATCAATGTTTTTCAGTATTTTCTTGTCTGCACACGTGCAGCCACCTGTAATCACGTGCCTTATTCTCACATTAGAATCTCTTTAAGGTGAGATTACATTTTTTGTGGGGCTTGTACAACACCCAGTTTAATAAGCTTTTGTTTCTGCAGTGGAATTACTCAGTCCTACCACAGTACAAGAACTGTGGCTGCTAAAAGCTGTCAACCCATATTTTGTCTTCTTTGAGTGTAATATATAGAAGGCATAGAGTTAAAGTAGGTCAGTATAGAGTTCAGTACGACTTGGATGTGACCTGTTCAGATCTAAACCATTTATCCCCTCCTATCGGAAATAAATTTGGACTGCCTCCTTATGTAGCTCCAGTACTGTTTCTGTCTGTTAAAAAGTACAAACATCATTGCCTTGTTTCCTGTATGCTTCTTCAGTGTTTGTTTCAGAGCATTTTTTCATGTTTTCTCTCTGACTAATGTGGCATCCTTCTCCTATTCCTTTGCCAAAGTGCATTTCTAGGCTATTTTCTTCACTTTAAACACAAAATTACTTGTGGCAGTGAGCATTTTTTTTTTTTTACTTTTATCACAATTTTTTTGTATGTGGACACAGATATTTCAGCTTTCTGCTCTCACTGACAGCTCTGAAATGGCTAACAATGCAAGTCTGCCTAAGAGGAAAAGGCGGGGAGTGGGAAACTTCAGAGGCATGTAGCTTGCTGCTTGACTTTTGTTTCAGTTTATCTGATGTTTGTTGCTGTGCCAGATAGGTGTCAGATTCAAGAAAACTAAACATATCTAAGAGTGAAAAGCATTTTTATGAGCAATTTTTTCATTTGTCCTCAAGACCACGACATTGCTCTGTTGTCACTGTCTAAAAAAAAAAAAAAAAAAAAGGAAGAAAGAAAATTCCTTATCAAATCCCAAACATTGCACTCATAAACTCATTTCCTGGAGAAAAGCTGAGGGAATAAATACAGTGTTTAGAATGGGGATGTTGCTTTCCATGCTCACACTGCCCTTCTGCCTCTGTAAGGTAAGCTCCATTGCTGAGGCACAACAGTAACGTAGGGAGGATGAAAGGGCCAGTCTTTGCCAGCTCCTGTACCCAATCTCCCTATGACCATTACCATGGTGAAGCACAAAGAATTCATAAAGGTTGTAGTGAAGCAAGCATGAAAAAGGTAAAGGAATACAGCTCTAATGGAAGACATGCAGGTACGAAGGCTAGTCATGTAGTGGTAGAGAGAGAAGACAATATAAGACAAATTATAAAAGTACTTTGTGTACGAGCAAAACAAGATGTTTGTCACGTCTTCTTTAACTTTTGTTTTCCTGTGTTTTCATGAGGAATGTTTTGCTTTCTGTATTTTACTCAGAACAAATAATACCAAAAAAGAACACGGTAGTGTCCAAAGCAAGTTAACCAACTATATGCAGTCATGGGAGGCCAAGCTGCATAACAAACAACTGCTGCAGTTGCTAGCTTTTTCCAATTTTGTTAGCTCTCAAATAGTTGTATTTGAGTTTTCGCAAGGTGTGCATTGAGTACAAATGTAGCTGGCAAAAGAAAATATGTTATAAATCATTTACCGTTGTGCATGATCCTTTTTTTTTTTTTTTTTTGCAGGAGCTGCACATTAAGTATTCTCTGATATATAAAGTTACTTGCTATAAGTTATCTTGCGTAGTGTTCAGCTGTCCTTAAATCACACATTTCAAACCTCACTATCCAGTCCATACTCTGGAGAAATGGAAAACTGGCCGTAAAATTTCTTATGCCCAGAAACTATCACGGAGCCCACCTCAAAGCTGCTGTGATACTGCAGTCTTGTAGAGAAAATACCAGTTGGAGTGACCCAGGAAGGGAGACAGTGCTCAGGAAACATATGTCCTTGTGAGTCCCCAGGCCTCAAAATTTACTGGGCTGTTACTAATACCATGTCACACTGAAAGGGAA
>VZTL01074271.1:4238-14479 GCA_013400535.1 Scopus umbretta | reverse complement strand
AAAGAGTCTGCAGGGGAAACAAAAAAAAAAAAAAAAAAGAAAAGAAAAGACATTGTGAAGGCTTATGCAACAGTCAGCTAACTCATCATAATGAAATCAGATTTGTTTGCACACACTGCCATTATTCCTCCCAGGAAAAAAAAACTGTTTCTCCATCAAGAACACAACCACAACTTTGGGCACGTATTTTGTTCAGCTGAGCCACACAATATTTCTGAATAATTTTGAAGGCCACTGTATTGGCAACCATTAAGTCAACAGATACCCACTTAGAAGCTGATGAGCTGGGATGTGAATTTTGTCCCACAAAGCTAAGTGTGACAAATGTACCCTCAGGAGATGAAGCAGGAAGTGTGGAAGACATGACAAATGCCAGTCTGGTGTTTTGGGGTTTTTTTTGTTGGTTTTTTTTTTTTTTTTCACTCTCCAAGCAAATGAAAAGGATGTATTTAGCATTTCTAGTTTCTGTTTAACATGGGCAGTTTCAGCATTCTCTCTGCAAAGAAAGTGGCCATAGCTCTGCGGGTCTGCTTCTGGAAGGGGAATCCCCTGAAACTGATGAACAATTTTTATTATGAAATATTATGAGTGCAAAGCCAAGAAAAGTAGGATTTTTGTCCATTGTAAATTCACCTAGAAATTGTCTTTCTTTTAATTGTACAATGGGTGGTTTTAAAAAAAAAGAATTAAAAAAATCATAAAATTGTAAAATAGTTTGTGTTGGAAGGGACCTTTAAAGATCATTAGGTCCAACTCCTCTGCCATGGGCAGGGTCATTGTCCCCTAGATGATGTTGCTCAAAGCCCTGTCAAACCTGACCTTGAACACTTCCAGTAGTGGGGCATCCACAGCTTCTCTGGGCAACCTGTTCCAGTGTCTCAGCACCCTTACCGTAACAAATTTCTTTCTTATGTCCAATCTAAATCTACCCTCTTTACATTTAAAACCATTGCCCCTTGTCCTGTCTCTACAGGCCCTGGTAAAAAGTCTCTCTCCATCTTTCTTGTAAGGCTTTTTATATATTGAAAGGCTGCAAGAAGGTCTCCCCAGAGCCTTTTCTTATTCAGGCTGAACAAACCCAACTCTCTCAGCCAGTCTTCACAGGGAAGGTGTTCCAGCCCTCTGACCATTTAAATGATCTTCCTCTGGACCCACTCTAAGAGGCCCATGTCTTTCTAGTACTGGGGACCTCAGAACTGGAAAAGTCATCAGTTCTAAATTTTATCTTTAAATATCAGCGCTACAGGAAATGATCAAGAATAATTCTGTAAGCTATAGGTAAATGGTAACTTGTAAAAAGTTAATATTGTGGTCTAGAAGCTTGTACCCCAAAGAATGTTTATCATCCTCTAGGGTAGAAGTATGGTACATATAATTTATACACAGCAAACATGAACCTTGCTCACTAGAAGATCCCATCTTCAGCAGAGGAAAAATTTGGTTTTGTCATGTGGTTTGATCCCGAAAAGAGTAACTTGTATGCACAACTTGGTTACCTCCAGAGATTTTCCCCAGAGGAATGATGCAACTTGCACTATTGTTAGCAGCAGATTTTGTTTAAGAGTATTCCCCCTGCACCCAGCTGTTAATTATCATCTGGCCCTGTAGTTTTCTTTCTTTCAACAGTGTTGCAACAAATATCAATTGTAAACTAAGTAAAAGGATTTTGAAGTCTTTTTGGGGAGAGGGCAGGAAGGATTATTTTTAATACAGCATGCTTTGCAAAACCAGTTTGGAGAACATCCTCACTCACACTTGTATTGGCAGAGAGTGATAAACTCCTGCAAACAGGCACAAAAAGGAGTGAAAATTTCAAACTCACCTTCAGTGCATATGACCATCATTTATAAAATTGTAGTCTTGACTAAAGGATGATTTCCTGTTGTAGGTGGATTTTCTGTTGCCTTTTCTGTTTCCAGAAAAGGAACACATAAGTATAGAGATCATGGTGTGGTTTGAGCTTGCTGCAAGGAGGAAAACCTGGCCATTGAAGGCTTTCACACAAAGTGGTAAAATGTACCAGAAAATGAGCACAATGGAAGAGAGTCTTTGTTCAAGAGAAAATGAAGAGAAGGCTGGAAGCCTCTGCGTAATCTTCAGGACTGCTTTCAATATGGGAAAATTGCATATAAAAGAGCAACAGATATATAAAAGAACAGCATGGATAAAGAGGAAAGATGACAGAAAAGAAGAAAGAAATAATATGTACAAGAACATCCGCAGAGCAAGTAGCACATACAATGAATTTATTGTACCTAATCCAGCTAGGAAAATGAATGAAAACAGTGAGACACAAGCGAAATATTTGTTCACCAAAGCAAGAAATGTGTGCAATGCAGTGACAGAATATGGATTGCTGATACAACATGTGAAAACTGCTATGATGAGATCACAGGAACATGGTACACTAGGAGGCTATGACTGTAAAGCAAGTTGTGATGGGTTTGTTCCTTAAAAATACAAATCAGGGAGGCAGTTGCAACAGGCAACTTTGTTTCATGATGCTGTGATATTTTGAAAAGAGAAAAAGTGCTCTGTAAATTGAAGAGAATCTCGACAACATTTTTAGGGAGGTTTATATTGGGATTTCTACTGGCAATAAATCCGATATCAGTAGACGTATGTTGTAGAACTCATTGGATTAGATTTTTTTTGTATGGACAGAATGTTTGGGACTATCTTAAAAATGTTTCCCTAACATTGATATTGATACCAGTATTGTTTAGCAATTTATGAGATATGGTGGTGGTACAAACCTATGAGGAACTGTCAGCAAACAGAAGGGTTAGAATGTCTTATTGTCAAAATAGATTAATTTAGGGATGGAAATAATAAATGTAAAATGAACTCCGGTCACATAAACTGTAAAGTCAGGAAATTTAAGAATAACAAAAATAATATCTACTACAAATCATTACAATTAGTGAGGATAACTAGCGAGAAGCTTGGAGCAGCCAAATTTAACACATACATGAAAGAGGACTGTGTCATCAGCTGAATTATGTAGCAAACTTCATGTGCCATTGTGTTAGGCATGGATGAAAGCTCATTCAGAATAGTCTGTATCTTTCCAATCAGTCTTTACTTGCAAAAAAATTGGGTAAAGGAAGGATCTTGTGGAGATAAAGGTCACTAGAGTAAGTGCAATGAGAGACAAATACTTGCTTATCGGCATTGAATATAAAAATAATTGTTTGGTTCTGTCAGGAAAAGCTAATAATATTATCCGTGAATATACTGGGAAGGAAAGCATTGGAGGTGGGGAAAGAAGCCTTTGTATTAGAAGGTAGTGCTATCAAAGGAGACAAATCAGTAGAGCTTGGCTTTGAACCCTGCAATGGTGGTGATCCCCAGTCAAATTATAGCAGTGAATTAATAAACCTTGATGAATGTCAGAAGAAGATAGATGCTGTTTTCTTGTTGAATTTTGCCAGCTAAGGCTATTGGGATATTTGAAATGGAAAAGGTATCTTGTTATTAACTAGTGTGTGCTGGTTCCAGAGCCATTTCACTGAAGGAAAGGTAGACGTGCAGACTATCCAGAAAAATATCCATAAAAATCCTCTCTGTATTCGGAGAATGGCTGGGCTTTTGCTTTTTAGACAGAATCTTTCAGGGTACCTCCATTTCTCAGTTGTGCTTGTCTGAGTGTGTTACCATGGTGATTAAAAGAGTCGGGGAATTAACTTTGTTTTATGATTACTGTGGACCATTCTTATGTGAGCTGATGAGTTGTATTTCAGAACCAGACCTTGAAAAGACAATAAGCAATTGGGGATTAGTAGCTTTTCCACCGTAAAAAAATTAAAGACCAACCGGGATTGAAGAAGGCCAGATCTGTAACTGATGGATTAAATCATTCATGATTTCACTCAAGTCACACCTATTTAAATCAGCCAGAAATCCAAGTCAGTATGCCGTTAATTTCCCGCCAAAAAGCAATGGGATATATATAAACACTAGAAAAATGAAACAGCATAACCAGTTAAACAACTAGCTGCCAAATTGTGTATGTTCTGCCAATGACCTCTATCCTGCAACACCCTGGTCTGTTAATGAAAATATTCCCTTTGCTGTTTCACAGCTACAATTGCTATTTCATTCTTTCCAGTGTTCATAACAATGACAACAACAACAGCATTGCAAAACTCTTCTACCTCCTTCCTTCTGAGTGGTACAGGGGGGATGGGGAATGGGGTTTGTGGTCAGTTTGTAACACTTCGTCGTGGTTTCAGCTGGGATAGAGTTAATTTTCTTCCTAGTAGCTGGTACATTGCTGCGTTTTGGATTTAGTATGAGAACAATGCTGATAGAACATGGATGTGTTAGTTGTTGCTGAGCAGTGCTTACACTAGTCAAGGACTTTCCAGCTCCCCATGCTCTGCCAGGGGCACAAGGAGCTGGGAGGGGGCACAGCCAGGACAGCTGACCCAACCTGCCCCAAGGGCTATTCCATACCATATGGCGTCACGCTCAGTATAGAAACTGGGGGGAGTTGGCCGGGGGGCAGCGATCGCTGCTCGGGGCCGGGCTAGGCATCGGTCAGCGGGTGGTGAGCAGTTGCATTGGGCATCACTTGCTTTGTGCATTCTTCTATCATTACNATGTCACTGATGGGCTCAGCCTTGGCCGCTCGTGGGTCTGTTGGAGCTGACTGGAGCTGGCTCTGTCTGACATGGTGGAAGCTCCTGGTGTCTTCTCACAGAAGCCACCTCTGCAACCCTCTGGTACCAAAACCTTACCACATAAACCAAATACAATGAGTTATTGTGTCAGAGAAGAACATAAATTCCCTTAACGTTCCTTTTCCTTACATGTAAGATGCTCCAGACCCTTAGTCCATTTAGTGGCCCTTTGCTGGAGTCTCTCCATATCTCCATATCTCTTTTGTGTGGGGAGTCCAGAACTGAACACAGCACTGCAGGTGTGGCTTCACTAGTGCTGAGCAGAGGGGAAGGAACACCTCCCTTGACCTGCTGGCCACACTCCTCCTAATGCAGCACAGGATACTGTTAACCTCACATGGCAAGTTCTTCCTTCCCAGGTGTAGGGCATTACATTTGTCCTCACTGAATTTCATTAGGTTTTTGTTGACCCATTCCTCCAGCTTGTGAGGTCTCACTGAGTGGCAGCCCCTTGCTTTTGAGAGTATCAACTAGTTCCCCCAGTTTTGTGTTATCTGCTGCTGCTGAGAGTACACTCCATCTCTTACTCCAGGATGTGGTGATAAACAGGGAAGGTCCCAAGAGAGACATCTATGGTACTCTTCTTGTAACCATTCTCTAGGTGAAATACAATCCCTTAAAAACTGTTCTCTGAGCACCTAACCAGTGTTTTATCTGTCTGGTTGCCTGGTCATGGGCACCATAACATGCTGATTTGCATAGCAGATAATTTTGAGAGACAATGTCAAAAACCTCTCTAAAAATCAAAGTAAATGACACCCACCACGCCTCCCTCAGCCACAAATCCAGACAGCTTATCACAGGAAGCAAGCTGGTTGGTCATGCATGATTTACCCGTGATAAACTCATGCTAATTGTTACAAATTGCTTTCTTTTGCATATGGCCAGAAATGTGTTTCAGAAGGATTCACTCCATGATTTTCCCTGGGACTGAAGTGACTGGCCTTTAGTTTTCTGGACTGTCGCCTTTTGAAGATGGGTGTGACAATTGCTTTTCTCCAGTCATCAGGGATCTTCCCCAATCTCCACAGCCCATTGAAGATGACAGAGGGTGGCTTTCAAGGACATTGGCTATGTCTCTCAGCATCCTTGGATGCAGCTTCTTGGGTCCCACAGCTTTATAGGGGTTGAGCTGTCTCTAGAAATCCCTGACTCTGTTCTCATCCATTGCTAGTACTTCTCCTTGAATCCTGTCTCTAATCACGGACGTCTGAGCAAAGAGGGCACTGATTACCACGTATCTCTCATACATATGTCTTAATGGTCTGTTTGGAAACTTACCCATTCAATTGCTTTGTGGTCAGTCACTGTGCCAATAACCAAAAACTCAAGGACAGGGAGATTTGAAAAAAAACATAAATAAAGGACAACATAGATATTTTATTTTAAAATAAATAATTAAAATATTATATTTTAAAATTTTATAGATTTTTATTTACATTCTGCAATTTTTACCTTAATTTTTCCTCCTTCTGCACCATTTTCCCCCACCTTTTCTGTTTTGACATTAAAAGAAACACAGTAGGGCTTAAAAGAATGCTGAAATTTATTTTAAAAATGTATAATTCCTCCTTCCTCATACCGCAGTGAGAAAAATTAGTTTAAATTAATTGTAATCTCATGCTTATTTGATTGTTCTTTTTCAATAATCAGGGTACTTGAACTCTGATGCATATGCACTGCTCTGTTTTGAAGTACACTTGAGGAAGAAAAGAATTCAGACCTTGGTTCTTCAAGGCTGAACACATCTCACAAAAGCCAAAAGGTTCCACTTTCACGAATCTCAGCTATGACTGAGAATCTTACTAATTTTTCAAATACAAGATGAAATTATTTTCTTGATGAGATGCATAGGACCAAGCTTTCAAGCAATCTGTGCAGCTGCAGAAAGCAATTTGTGAGTTATTAGGAAAAAATTCGAATGATGAGGTCGGTGTTAGTTGTGCTTGACCATGACCAGGGTTCAGAGGAGAGTAGCAAGAATATTTCTTGATCTGCAAAACACTCCTTTAAGTGAGGGATAAGGAAGCACAAGCATAAGCTATTCTATTTATCAGAATGAAATATAAGAAGCAAAGGCTACCTTGGGAGGTTAAGGTAGAAGGTAAGTTTCCACAGGGTGTATTATAGAAAGTAGTCTTCATTGTCACAATGATGGGATCTGTGATTCACAGCAGTGAAAATCGGGGTTTGCATAAGAGGGAAAATCAAGGTTTTACTGTGTGATGAAGGAAATAATTCTCCAGACAAGGATGCTTGGGGGCAGACTAGGGACTAGTACATTTCTATATGTCCTGGTTTAACCCCAGCTGGCAACTAAGCCCCGCACAGCCACTTGCTCACTCCCCCCTGGTGGGATGGGGGACAGAACTGGAAGGGTAAAAGTGAGAAAATTCGTGGGTTGAGATAAAGACAGTTTAATAGGTAAAGCAAAAGCTGTGCAAGCAAGCAAAGCAGAACAAGGAATTCATTCACTGCTTCCCATCGGCAGGCAGGTGCTCAGCCATCTCCAGGAAAGCAGGGCTCCGTCACATGTAATGGTTACCTGGGAAGACAAATGTCATCACTCTGAACAACCCCCACTTCCTTCTTCCCCCAGTTTTTATTGCTGAGCATGACGCCATATGGTATGGAATATCCCTTTGGTCAGTTGGGGTCAGCTGTCCCGGCTGTGCCCCCTCCCAACTCCTTGTGCCCCCCCAGCCTGCTCACTGGTGGGGTGGGGTGAGGAGCAGAAGAGGCCTTGGCTCTGTGTAAGCACTGCTCAGCAGTAACTAGAATATCCCTGTGGTATCAACATGATTTTCAGCACAAATCCATAACGTAGCCCCATCCTAGCTACTATGAAGAAAACTGACTCTATCCCAGCCAATTCCAGCACACTATATCAAGGACTAGTACATTTCTATATCCCAGCCTTATGGTCTGTGTGTGATCTGGCCACGTAGGCTGACCCATCTTTTTGTTAAACTGAGCCAGCTGGCCCAGTGTGCTCCACAACTTAGCTATCAGAGACAGTGCAGCAGAACCATACAGTCAGTGGAAATGGAGATATTATACTAGAGAAATTAAATTAAGCCATTCTTCTGAACTTCTCATGGAAGACCTTGCCTATCTCGTTAGTTTATAACAGCAACCTAGTTAGGTTGGCATGTGAAGGTCTTGTGTTATAGGGGTGATGAAGATCCTTAAGGAAACTAGCAGGTAAAGGCAGAGTGAAAAATAGGGACTGGAAATTATTTTCAGCAAAATTTAAACTTTTTAATTTTTAAGAATGTGTAGGGGGCAATGTTTGGAATGAAGCCTATGCATGGTTTTCCATGCTTTAATTCAAGACTAGTAAGTTTTGTATTTTGTCTTCTTCAGGCCTGTAGTATTTATCTAGAAACAAGAGCAGAAGTGGATAATCACAGCTATATTGAATCAGATCACAGATCTGTCTTGTCTGAAGTGTCGTTTACCAGCAGCAGAAACCTACAGAAATGTATAAGAACAGAGGAAATGTGTGTGGTATCTTCCCTTCTCACTCCCTCATTATGTATCATTTCCCAGCCCCCAGCAATCTGTGGATGATGGATGGATGAGTTCATATAGACAGGGCTCTGTTATATATGAATATACTTGACTGCGAGTAATCTTCACGACTTAGATTTCTGGAGATTTTGGAAGGAATTCCTGAACTGAGAAATAAATCCCACAACTCATTACATTTCCTGAATTAAAATTTTGAAGAAAAGTTCATGTATAAAACATGCTATTTTTTGAGCATTTTAAAATGTTTTGCTTCAGTAATGACCTTTTATATGTTTTAACCATCAAGAAGCCTATAAAGCAAGTTGCTTTTCAGTTTTATTAAGAACAAGAATGCTTTTGAAAAATAAGATGGTTACTGTTATGTTTTTCAAGCATTTACCTATTCAATTTAAAATCTGGAAGCTTTATTAAAAGGACTTTTCCAGAAGAAGAGTTTTGGATAGAAAAAGGAGTGGTTTTTGAGGGATTAGTGTTTTGGGTTTGTTTTTTTTTTTTTCATCTTGATAAGGACACACTTTCTGCAGACTGTCAGCACTTAATTATTCTATGCTTCCTCCCCCCAAAAGAAATTCTGCCAGAGAAAAAGAAGAATTGGCGGGAATATGGATGAACATGGAAGAAGGACTGATAAGGAGAAGCATGGAAAATTACTTTGAGGAGGAAAAGCAGAAAAGATAAATTGCAGAGTAATATAATACTCCCCATATAAAACTCACAATGCAATAAGATTGAATTATGAGGAAGTTATGATTATGAAGTTAAAGAATAAACACCATTATGCAAACTACTAAGAAAGAGAAAATGATATGTGAATACTGAAATAGATTCTGTATACGATAAGTGGTGGTAATAAAAAAAAAATCATTTAATATTCCTAGTCTAATACATTCCACATAATGTTATTTATTATACCAAAATATTGCATACTCTTCCCTCATTTTTCTGTTCAATTTGTAAGACATAAGAGACGATTATTACTGAAAAAGTAAGAGATTTTCAATTCTTGAAATCTACATTCTTTAATAATGAATTTAATGGAATGGTGTAGAAAAAGTCAATTATGATTTTTTAATACAGAAGTCAGTAAAATTTAGAGGAAGAGAAGATCAACAAAAGCAATTATAAAAGGATGACATTCATGGAAAACATTGACGTACAAACTAACAGAAGGAGTCTGGTTTCCCTCACAGCCAGTCTCCCTTGTGTTTTCCAAGGGAAGTTTTTAATCACTTCTGCAATTTGTAGTATCCGAAAAGGAAAAGAAGTCACCATATCAGTCAAATTCTTTTTTGTCCTTCATTCCAAGTCACCCTCCTACCCTTTATCTACCTTTCTGGGGGATTTGTCAGGCACTTACTGAAAACTGTTATTTAGGTGCACAGTTAGTGCAGCTCCTTTGATTTTCTTTTTTAACTCCCTGTAGTTTCATGACCATATGTTCTTTGACATTCTTTTTAATTAGTGACAGATGGATGAAAGAATTTTAGATCCTAGACTGAATTTCTTGCTGTTGTGATTTTCTTTTTAAATGAGACTTTCCATACACTATTTATTTCTTAAAATACTTTGACTTCCTGTTGGTGTCGGCTCCCCTCTCTGCTCTATCAGTCTCTCTGTGTTGTTTTCAGCGAGCAACAAAGAAAAAAAACTATTCCTGATTTGAACTGTGGGATTTTTTTTTTATCCTATCTTCAGTGACAACTGATGATCCTGTAGGTCTGGTGTGCTCCTCATTCTGTTTAGAATGTCAGGATTTCTGAAAGAAAAGTCTGGCATTCAGCTAACTGAATTACAAAACAGCTATAGAGAGTTTGATAGTCAATTTTAAAAGTATGTCCAGAAGACAAAACACAGCAAAACACCAACAAAAATGCAAAGCAAAGATTAAGGCAGTCTCTCTGGTATACTAGGACAACGATCATTTCATATTTCCCTTTTCTTTAGGCCTACACAAATGATGCTCCATCTATGCCTGTCATTTATACACTTTGTGTTTTCTTGCTTTGTGGTTCTCCACTTCTT
>VZTL01074270.1:0-57079 GCA_013400535.1 Scopus umbretta | reverse complement strand
ATATACCCAACATGATTTTTTTTTTTCTTCCTTTTCCTTCAATGAAGTGGAAAATACTATTGGAAAGAGCCGTGCTGTTCTACTTGTATAAACATGTTGTTTTCTCAAGCACAAGATAAGTGTTGGCTGAATTGAAGCTTAGACTTCTGTAAATACAAGAATTTGAAGGGTTTTTTTACCTTTTTGCAGTTTACTTCAAATGTAGAATTCTGTATAAATAGTGCTTTTTGTGCTTTGTAGTCACCATTGCCTTTCCTGTATTCCACTGTGTTATGTTACATTAATGTAGTATTGCGAATTTTGCTTCATCTCTTTTTGGAGGATTTGACAGAAATTATAAAGCTCTAGGGGTGTACCCTAAAGTAAACTCAGGTGGGGGGGAAAGAATCAGCTTTTGTGTTTGTTTGCATTGTTAAGGCTTAGCTTGTAGGAAGCCACTATCTTTCCTTCACTTTCCCATTTTTATTGGCATATGACATTCTGTTATGTTTCAACATCAGTGAAGAGAGGTGTCATTTTTCTTTAATGTTAGAGTTGGAAAATTCAGAATGAAGATTCAGTGATCACTAGCTGCAGTGGCGTAAACTATCTTGCTTGCAGAATCTTCAGACTTCATTGATGTCTGTGCGGGCACAACAGAAGCTGAAGAGGCATTTTAGTTTTTTCTCCTAAAGTTGAGCCTTCATTGTATAGCTGTATTTATTACTTAAATAATTACTTTAAAAATGTCTTCATCATATTAGCATATTTGTCAGTTTTCTACAAACTTATTTTTGACATATTAAAAGCAAGCATGTTCTTTTGATGTTTGTCAAATTAATGTGGTTTTGGTATTGATCAACTTCTATATGTGCTACATTTAAAATGAGTGTCTGTCACCAAATGAATTTGGTAATTTGGGGGGAAAATGAGCATTTACCATCAGGTACATGCTGTAATTTGGGGAGAGGAATTTTCTCCAAGGGGAGACTTAGCTGCTTTCTGGGGGTTGAACATCTGGCTTGTCAGCTTCCCTAGGAGGTCAGTTCAGCCTTGCTTTGAAGGAGCTGATGGCATTTGGTTTCCCCTAACTACCATCAATCTCTTCCACCTGTGGAACTGAGTGATGCTGTTTTCTTACACTGTCATGCTGATTTCCTATTTCCTTTTCTAACACCTGCAGTAGTCCAAGTGCTGAGAATTAATAACTTATGGTTTTAGAAATTCCAGTTTAAGTAGCCAGTTACTCTTATTTTCCTGTTTTGTTTTTAAGTGTCCAAGTTCCTTCCCTCCCCCTTCCCATGGGAAATGAGGGATGCATGATGTTAGAGGTGCATTCAGAATTTAAGGGTTTGTGTGCCTTCTTCGCAGTATAATTCAACACAGTAACTGTTTAAATGTCATCTAAGCATTCATTTCTTCTGTACAGAGGGTTTTCTAACAGGTTGCAGCTGTGTGTGACAGTTACGAGTTGGGCAAAAACAGCTTCACAGTGGTTTACTTTAAATACTGTATACTCCACAATGTCAGCAAGTTCTAGTTTTATTGTGGAAATTCCCATCTGAGGAAGGTATGGGGTAAGATGTTAGCATTTAAGCTGTCTCTAGTTGGATGCCTAATTCTAAAGCATCAAATTTATACTGTGATGTGTTAAACAGTCCAACAGCTTTGTCTAAACATTGCTGTAGGTTTAATTTGCTGGTTTCTTAAGAGACTGAAGCAGGGAAGTGTTTCAAATACTGCCAGCTTCTCATTTGCGTTGAGGCATCCCACCAAATAAAGGCACTGCAATAAATGAACTTAAAATATCCTGTTCTGGATTGTAGTTATTGCAAATGCAACTGAAGGGTTTTAGGGTGTGGGAAACACAGCTGTGACGTGCTACGTGTGTTCTTAGCCTGTCTCAGCTGAGAGGTTGGATTCATTTGTTCATATTAACTTCAAATTAAAATGTCGGAGAGTATGTTTGTCCTATCGCTTAGTCCACCACAGATGAACTAGCAAAGCTTACCCTGATGGCTTATAGTGCTGCCATTCCCAGGATGGAAGGTATGATGCTGCAGAGTGGGTTGTGCATGACTTACCTCCCTTGAGTTAGGTCCAAGTAACTTGGTAGAAATAACTAATGCAGATGGGTTAAGGACAAGGTCTTCAAACTGTGTTACTAAGCAGCTGAGACGTCTTAGGCATGCATTGGTCAATACCAGTCCTACAGCAGTGGTGACAGCTGGTAAGGGAGCACACAGGGAAGGGTGGTAGCATCTTAAGCCATCAATGTAGGATTCACCAAAGGTTGTTTGTCAGAACTTTAAAGCTGTGTAGTCAGCCAGCAGCTTGAATGATGTGCACCATTTCTTTGCTTCTGAGTACACGCATAAACGTTTTATTCCCCAGCTGTATTTTTTAAAGGCTGGATAGCTGACTGAAATAGCAGATCTGCATGTGCGCATAGCTTTCAGCATGTAGGAATATGTACTTTACATGCACAACTAAGTATAAACAAAAAAAATGCAGGGAAAGTAATTTTGCGTTAAGTATTTATTGCTGTACAGATTGAATATAACACTAGTCTGTTTTCTTCAGAAGAGACCAACCAGAAAACTTCGGTGTATCCAGTTATCTCTGCAACCATATCCCTATCAGAGCTGGCAGCTTGTTTCCAACACACTAATCATGATGTTCACAAGCCTGCTGCAGACCGGGGAAAGGCTGGACTTCCTGAGAACCCTTCTCATTCGCTGTCTGTTTTCAGCAAAAGAGAAGAAAATGGTACGGTGACTGAAAGCTTTTTACTGGATCAGTGTAGCACTTCTCTTCCAAAGCATTCAGTCCTTCTAGAAATGCCAGTGGATAAAACCCCGAAATTGTCAGCAGAACTGTCTGAGCAACAGATGGCAACCACTGTAGTCCCACCGGAAAAAGGGACCAGGAGGAGGAGAAAGTTAAGGAAGAAGAAAAGTCTGAGGGCAGCCCACGTGCCAGAGAACAGTGATACAGAGCAGGATATAATTGACTCTAAGCCTGTCCGGAAAGTCAAGGGTGGAAAAGTTCCTAAAGGAGAAAAAGTTACTACATCCACTCCTCCAAGACAGGAGGATGGAGCTTCTGCTCAAACAGCAAGAAACAAAGATGAGAATGACAGTGATGCTTCTTTGGAACTAGTGGAAGTTCCAGCACCCCAGTGTGAGGTGGTTGACGTTGGTTCATCAGAGTCGGGAGATGAGAAACCAGACAGTCCATCAAAGAGGAATTTGCGCAGCTCTGTGGATCAAGCAGTCATAGAGGCGTCTTGCTCTGGTTACGATGAAGTGAGCTCTACCAGTGAGATTGGCACAAATTATAAGGATGATGGAAAAAGAAGGTAAGATTATTGTAGATCTTTCAAAAGTAAAAGCATTAAACCATTTTCATGAGGCCTCTTTTTTTTTTTTTTTTTTTTTCCCCCCCTATTCAGAAAGTCTTAAATCAGTAACTTTTAATTTCATTCAGGAGTGAAATAAGAGGGGAAGATGAAAATAGAATTTGCTTTGTTGGACCAAAAAAGCAATGTGCCTTATTACCAACTAATTTCTCCAATATAAGAACAAGGCTGCCCTCCACAAAGTTTGTTTTTGAGCTTATCTGTTACAGCCTATTTTCTACGAAGTGCAGACTTCTGTGTTCTGGAATATTACACCGATATTTTGTGTGAAAATGAACATGCAAAGCCGAATCTCACTACTCTCTATTTCTGTGTTACAGTGTGGCTGAGACACAGACTTCCATATCATCACTACGAGGATCAAAGAACTCATCAGGTATATCTCTTGAGCTTTTCATCTGATGCTTTGTGTACACTGTCTTGCAGGACTTTGAGTTAAAGTCTCAATCAGACTGCTTCCAGAGGGGAATTTTGCTCTGAAGATAAAAACCTGCACTAAAAACTGAAGTGGGAAGTGATGCATACTCATTTATGTCATCCCTCACTGAATGCTTTGTGCCTTGACCTCACCACATCCCCCTGCCTCCTCCCACATGAGACTCTGGAGCAGAAGTGTTCTGTAGAGCTGTAGGACAAACAATCATACAATCCTTTTGCTATTTGAAGATCTTTCTGGACTTAACATCGTATAAAGGTCTTTCTGGCATTTTATATTGCCTTCTGCCACTTACAGGCTCCAGCTGGGACCCACAATGAAATCTGACTAAGGTGCTGAGCCCACAAAATAGTTCTGCTGTTTGGTAATACAAACAACAGTAGCATGTTTGCTTGAGTGTGTTCACATAATCAAAGTACACATGGTCTCTGTCCAACAGAAGTGTCTTCGGAGCCAGGTGAGGATGAAGAACCTACAGAGGGAAACTTTGAGGGACACCTGGCTGCAGTGAATGCTATTCAGATTTTTGGGAATTTGTTGTATACCTGCTCAGCAGACAAAACAGTTTGTGCCTACAATCTGGTTGTAAGTAAGGTTGTGGGAGCGGTGTTATGTTAATTGCAGACACAAGGTTGCAATTCTGTTTTTGTAAAGCCATACTAGGTAGTTAAGGAAGCAGCTGCTTTTTCAAGCGCTTACTTTTTTTTATTCTGTTCTTTTCTTCAAACCTCTCTTCTCTCCCTCCCCAACCCCTTTGCTCTATGGAAGGGGTAAGGGGAGATAGACTGCCGCATGTGTCCTGTTTTTGTTAGCTGTCCTACCCTACTCTGTCAGGTGCAGATCCCCAGAGGCATTATGGACCTTTATGTTGACAGACCCTATGCTTCCCTTTTTAGAGCAGGAAGTGTGTGGCCATCTTTGAAGGACATACTTCAAAAGTGAACTGCCTCCTGGTCACTCAGACAAACGGGAAGAATGCTGCACTCTACACTGGCTCAAGCGACCACACTATCAACTGTTACAATATCAAGGTACTCAAACTCTGTTGATTAACAAGTACTGCTTTTTTATGCAAGTGTTTCTTTGCAAATATAAATGAAAAAACACTTTTAAACCCGTATGAGCTGGACATGAGCCCCACTTCACACCTTGTTAGAGTGGAGCGGGAAAAAAAAAACCAAACTAAACAGCAAACCATGAAGTGATTTGCTACCTTAATCTTTTGGCTAGCTTGTCAGGAGAGTTTTTTCCAGAACAGTATGATGGGATCCAGAATGGTAGGAACACCAAAGTGCAGGATGGTTGTCTGGCCATGGATACCGTATTGGTCTTGCTGTGTTTCTAACTTCATTGCTTATGGAAGGTACTGCTCTCTTTGTAGAGCACCTATAGAGAGAACAGGTATCTATTATTCTGGGCAGGTGGAAGAGCAGACTGAGACTTCCTGAAGGTGGACTTTTAAGGATAAGTGATAGGAAGGCTCATGCAACCTGTGGCTTGAAGGACTAGAAAGCAAATATCTGGTTCAGGGGGCAAACTGCCAGAGGTTTTTGACTCTTAAGCTGATGATTCATGGCACTTCCCTGTGGAAGACTTCATGGGGATTCCTTGGACTCAAGCATGTAACAGGATATTTTTCATATATATATATATATATATGTACACACACACACATAGATATATAGTCTGTAGTCTAGACTTTTATATACATTAGAGATTGTGACTAGAATAAAACTTTTATAACTGGTTGCTGAAATACAGTCAAATCTCAAAGACAGGAGTGAGCTGATTAAAACCAGGATCAAACTGCCATGTGACACTAGGTTTTCAGATGTTTTTCTCCAGCTCTGTTCAAAAAATGCAGCTTGTAGGTGAAAATCATGATTCACTTCAGGCTTTTTTTCCCTGTGAATTGTTTTCAGTTAATGAAAAGCTTTAAATACTTTCCTTTGCCAGACCAGAGAGTGCATGGAACAGTTTAAATTGGAAGATCGAGTGCTCTGTTTACACAGTAGATGGCGGATCCTTTATGCAGGCCTTGCAAACGGCAGTGTGGTTACTATCAGCATAAAGGTTAGTTTGTTTAAATATTGGCACCTAACAGTCTGTTGCGATGCTGTTTCTTTCCACTTTGTGTTTCTTCCTATTCTTTCTCTTGAGTAGTAAACGTACTTGTAATTAAAGTATTTTGGTATAAATGGTCACTGTTAGTCCCTTTTGGTCCTTTATTTTGTCAGTGCATGAAGCTGTCCCATCTCCCCTTCCTTCCAGTTACCTTTCTCTTAACTGCTCTATTGTCACGTTTTGCCTTAAGGTTCATGTGGCCTACCAGTCATGTGACACGAGTTTTCTGACACAATCGATTATTTGTGAATCCTCCTTTCTTGCCTATCAAAGTAGTGTGAGAGACTTTAATGTGTTGCTGGTTTTGCCTGCTCCATTTGCAGTTACAGAAGAGAATCATTCACATGATTTTCTGGCAGAGGCTTATTGAGCAGTTCTCATGATATTTAAAAGTGCATAAAAATAATTATTTAAATAAATTATTTTTCTGATTATTCTTTTCATGGATCCTATACTAATGTCCCAAGTTTATCTTTACAAATTTATTCTGTTTTGCATTTTTCTCATAACACTATTTCCTCTCATTGTTCTAACCAAGAAGGAAGATTTACTGGACCTTTGCTAGATAATTAAATATTTTTTTTAAAGACAGAAAATCAAAGCCCAACATAAGGAGTTATTTCCTCAATTTGGAAACTTACTTGTTAAGATGCAACTCTTACCACTGCTGAAATTGTGTGTAACTAAACTGAAATCAGATGCTATGACAAGTACAACACAAAAAGGACTCGTGGTCTAGTTTGATGTCGTAGCAAAGTTTTAATTCTTAAATACCATTTTTTCCTTCCCCAACAGAACAACAAGCAGGTTGATACCTTTGAATGCCATGGCCCTAGAGCAGTGAGCTGTCTAGCCACAGCTCAGGAAGGAGCACGCAAGTTGTTGGTTGTGGGCTCCTACGACTGCACCATCAGCGTGCGAGATGCACGGAACGGGCTGCTTCTCAGAACCCTGGAAGGTCACAGCAAGACTATACTCTGCATGAAGGCAAGTGTCTCTGAAAATATGTTTTTGACAAAGAATGCTTAAAATGGTGTGTTTTTTCTTTTTCTCTATCTAATAATGAACAGACAGTGGTAGGAAATAGAGGCTTTCTCTATTTTAAATTATAAAAACTGAGTAATTTGGTAGGAAAATTGTCTGTGGCTGGCTGCTGTATCTCATGTTCCCAGCAAAACTGTTGGGGGTGTGTATGTAGGAAGCACGTTTATTTCATGTTGTTAGAAGATTCAGGGAATCTTCAAATGTGAGTTTGCCAACAGAGAGAAAGTTGGGGAAAAGATGGAGGCTAGTTTTCACATACCCTCATTGTACAGACCTCAGAGAAAACTGGGAAAAAATGTAATTCTAGAGAAGAATCCTTCTTTTTTAATAGAAGGATCACTATTACTTATTTACAGGTGTCTGGCTCCTGAGATTACAAGATGGAACATGTGCTTGTCTGTCTACTCTGCTGTGACCACTATCATGTACCAGATAGGGGATGACTTCCATAAATTGTATTTGTCACTTGAGATATTATGGTGCAGTGGCACAGCCTTTTTTGCCCTGTGGACTATCCTAGTCCTGCTTGTGTGGCAGCATACTGTGGTCCCTTCTTGATCCATTATTAAGCTTCCCTTCTAGATTAGTACTTGTCAGGAGCACTGTCTTTCTTACATGACCAGAATATAAGTGCACAGCACATCAAATATTTCCAGGAGACAATGGGCTTTTACTGTGCATGTGCAGGGCAGCATTCTGCATTCAGTTTGCTTGATCCCTGATCTGCTGCTGAGCTGTCCCTGAGAATAGCCCATAGGTGGGATGAGTTAGCCTGGTGGGTTGCAAGTTAACAGCTTCTAAAATAAATTGTGAAGTGTCAAAAGTCATTAGGATAGCACAGTACATTTTCTAGCTCTCATGTAAAGAGCTCGGTGCATGGTTTTATTTCATACTCTCTGTTAAGACTGTCAAATTGAGGAAATACTACAGTGCAACTTTAAAATGAACAGTTTTGCGTAATGTTTTGCTTGCCCATTTCCATATCTGTTATAAAAATAAAACTTTTTTTTCTTTTGTAAGGTTGTGAATGATCTGGTATTCAGCGGCTCTAGTGATCAGTCTGTCCATGCCCACAACATTCATGTAAGTCTCATGTATAAAGTTGGAATGACTTTTGCTATGAAGGCAATGAATTTCTGTGCTATAAAATCAGTATTTCCAGATTTTTGTCTGACTGGTGGGGCAGAATAGCTTCCAGAAAAGGAAAGTCATATGATCTTGTCAATGTGACTATGCACTGTAGCTCACTAAGGAGGGGTGCAGAGCATAAAATACTTCGGGAAACATAAACATGCTGACTCTCGTAATATGATATGCAGTGCCTTTTTATCTGTGGATCTTGCTTTTGCAAATATTACTACAAACGTGCTGATAATGTGGAAGGCGTTCAGAGCAAAGCCATGTGAGATACTCCGGTGGGGGAGGAGTTTATTACAGGAAAAACCTGAGGAACACAAACAGCATTTCAAACCAGCTGGTTGAAAAGCTGTTATCCTGTCATGAATGCTTTGTCTCTAGCCTGCCACTCTCTTCCTCTTTTACACCATCTTTCCCCTGTGCTAGCAGAAGTGTTCATGTAGCTATGCAATAAGTTATATTAAGAAACTTATCAGAGGTAAATTTTAATTGACAAAAACAATTGTATATTTCTGTGTATTTAGCTGAATTTGCTCACTGATCCTAGTGGCTGCATAAATACCACTAGTACTAATAGCACAGTACTAGTTGCAGGATAGGTGGGAACATGTAACTAATGATGGAATGAGAAGTAGACACTTTTCATAGTGGCATGCATTTCTGTTGTACTGGAATGGCTCTGTGTTAACCCGGGCAAAGAAAAGGATAAGCAGTATTTGATCTTAATCCGGAAGTGCCTTTGCCAGAAATGGAAGTCTAATAAAGGGTGTTTCCATTTTTTGAGTAGTGAGCACTGAAGCTAGCTACCTTACCTAGGTTAGCTAAAACTGTTTTGTTTTGGTTTTTTTTTTTAAAAAAAAGAAAAACCAAAACACATACTTGTCTTTGCTTTTTTTTGACACAGACTGGAGAGCTGGTACGGATCTATAAAGGCCATAACCATGCAGTAACGGTTGTGAACATTCTTGGGAAAGTGATGGTGACAGCATGTCTCGATAAATTTGTTCGTGTTTATGAACTACAGGTAAGAAAATAGGTGGTTACTAATGACATTTACCTACTATGTGTTAATTAAGATTTTGAAGTCAAATAGAAGTGACCTTTGTGCTTACTGGTGTCTGTCCCATCCCTCTTTCCCATCACTCAGAATATATAGTTGTCTCACCAGCCAAAATACATGTGTTTTAAAGAATATAACCTAAACTATTTTTTTAGAACCTGAGTTATCCTAAAATGACAGCTCAGAAAAGTGGGGAAATGTTAGTTTCGTCTGCTTGAAAGACCAAGTGCTAGTTGGACAAAAAGACTCCCAAGAGTAACATAAGCAAAAGTGAGCTTTCATGGTGGCTATGAATTTTGGAATCCACCAGGGGAGTTTAGTTGCTACCCAGGAAACTGCTCTTGGAAGGACTGTCATTTGCACACTTGTGAAAAATGGTTATTAAATGTCATGCTATTAAAATGTCTGTTTCTGTTTCTTTCAAGTCACACGACCGCTTGCAAGTCTATGGAGGCCACACAGATATGATTATGTGTATGACCATCCATAAGAGCATGGTAACTTCCTTCTTTTTGCTGGTGTTAGAGAAAGTTGTAATTTCCACAAGCATATACAAGACAATTTGAATTTTTCAGATAACGAAATCAACCTGCTGTCTGACTAAGACAGAAGAACTTAAAAATGTCAGCCAGAAAAATCAAGTTGCTGTAACAGCTTTGTATTTGTGTAATCTTATTGTCCAGGGACAAATGACCTTCTAGCTTGCTGTAGTCTTAAAACTATAGTTCTGTTTATAGTGATGATTGCAATGAAGAGTCTAGAAATAGTAAAATATTCCCTCTTCTCAAGCGTCAATCCTGTTTGGCTTTTACTCAAGAGAGTCACACTGATGCTAGAGAAAACCTTCACCCACAGTTAAACCTCTAGTAACTTTTGATAGAACCTAAGCAACGGTATGCCATTGATTTACGTGCACAGATTTCTTCATGCATCTGCATTGCAAGATAGGTTTCAGAAGCACTTCTGCATAAATAACTTGCTTAAAACAGTCATTAAAAGCATTTACTTGCCTGCACGTGTAGGAATTTGTTTGCAAACTTTCTTTCAGATTGTAAAATAAGAGGTATAGTAATGATCTGTAATAACAGAAGAATCAAGTCTAAAGGAACTAATCTACTAATTGGAATACATACTGCCCAAGCTTCACTTCTCATGTGAGTGAGATGGAGAGCTAAGTGCACTCACACTTTGTGCTTACAGTCTGAGATTTGAACTGTCCCCCAGCAATAGTCTGTTTGGGGCCTTCTCAAATCAAGGAATTGTTCAGATGAAAAGCTTAGTAACGAGTGAAAGACTATAATTTTCTGTAGTAGCCTTAGTAGTAAAGTGTAGTCTCTTTACACACAGCAGATTGGCTGTTATATCCTAGTGATGAATTTCCAAGAGACAAGAAGACTTGAACAAAAATAACAAATTAAATCTTCAGCTTGCAGAGTGTTTTGTATTATGTGAGGACTGTTTTTTTTAGTCATGAATACTCTTTATGGGATTATGAGCATCTGACATCCTTTTCTTTCCAAAGGACAATTTTGTGCAGAGCACTTGCCTACCAAGAGTATTCTTTAAGATGTCATTTTGCCTACCTTTTCAGGATCTGTGTCAGTCTTCTCTTTCTGAAATTCTTCCTCACCCTTCCTCTCCATCCCTTTTTGATACACATATAACTGGTTAAGTCCTGGAAATAAATTCAACTTGACATTTACACCTATATTTTTTTTCACTTCAGGGGATAGTAACATATTTTAAGGTTTTCTGAACTTTTACACACATGACACTATCAATGATAGTACTTGTGGAAACATTTCTTAATCATTAGTAGGTTTTTGTAAATTGTGAATGCAAATCTTAAAATAATTAGGTTAGATCCATTTTTTAAATTTAGAAGCCTGGCATGTTAGTATTTTATTGTTGTTCACCTAATATACTCTAAAATGAAGCCTTCTTCAAAACTGGACTTTTTTTCTGTTATTCGCAGCTTGCCTATCCATAAATGTTTCTTTTACAGATCTACACTGGATGCTATGATGGCAGTGTCAGAGCTGTGAGGCTTAATCTGATGCAGAATTATCGTTGCTGGGTAATGAGCAAAATGTTTTTAGTGTTCCTTTGTTATAGTTCTTAGACTAATTTTCTGGGGATGGTAACTACTCAGTCTTGGATAGCTTGATCTTCACTTTAGTATAATTCAGTAATATTTTTTAAATGTATATGTACATTTCAAATGTAAGTATATATCACTAGTTCCATTTTACATGGTCTTTAGTATACGTTTATGCTTTGGGGAAAGTTGGTAGCAGTGTCTTAAATTATTTTTCTTTCTGGAGGTTTTTAGATAGTGACATGTAACTTTAAAACCAAAACCTTCAGCTGAGTGCCATAGAAACGCTGATTTAATCTGCTAAATAAGTTTACGTAAATTCCCAATGACTCTGTCATTGTAAAGACTTGGTTCCTCTCTTCTGCCATTCTTTGCACTTTGGTCACGACAACTCCATGCAACGCTACAGGCCTGGGGAAGAGTGGCTGGAAAGCTGTCCGGCAGAAAAGGACCTGGGTGNGGTTGGACTAGATGATCTCAGAGGTCTTTACCAACCTTAATAATTCTGTGATTCTATGATTCTTTCTGATGGTCTAGGCTGGACTAGAGGCAGGGAGAATCTCTGTAAAGCTGTAATTAAAGGAATAGACACCATTGAGAATGGAAATGGAATAAGAAGTTTAAAAAGTTACAGGAGGTGGCATGTGTGTGAACAATCTTGGTAGAATATTGTGAAGTTGCAAGAAGAAAAACATTATCTAAAATTCTCTTTACCTGGCTTATTCTGGCATGTTTTTTCTACCAGTGGCATGGATGTTCACTGATTTTCGGAGTTGTGGACCATCTGAAACAACACTTGCTAACTGACCACACCAACCCAAATTTTCAGACCCTCAAATGTCGTTGGAAGAACTGTGATGCTTTCTTTACTTCTAGGAAAGGTTCCAAGCAGGTATGTGGTTGAACTAACATGGTTGTATTTGGTAAAGTACTTTATATCACCACAATTGTGGGACTTGATCCTATTTCTCTTAGAGTTAAATTCTTCTAGGCTTAACAGGCTTAACTGCATACAGTTACAGTCATAAAAGGCTAATAGGGTTCAGTTCAACCTTCGACAGATGAAGAGTGCAGCTAAGTATGATAACTTGAGATGTGGTCATTTTAAAACATTTTGATCCTAAAATATTACAGGGAAGCGATAAAATTCTTGAAATATGAGAAGACATTTTGGTAACTATACTCAAGATGTTATTAAGTTTTTGTAGGAAAAATTAAAAAATTAAGTTTTGGTAGGAAATTTTAAAATTAGGTTTTTATAGGAAAAATTTGTAGGAAAAATCAGTTGGATTAAGTGATGTGGAAAGTGTTGGGGGGTGGGTGGAAGGAAGGTTGTTACCTATAGACTGATTGGTGAAATCTACATTTTACTCCTTGGCAATATAAACTACCTTCCTGTTGAATGCTTTTCGAAATATGCAACGGAAGGAGGTTTCTTTGAGAACTAAGAAACAAAAGTGAAGTCCTTAATTTCTCTTTTAAGCACTGGCTTTGAATATGAGGTGTTTATTTGATATGCCCTTCTAGTCAGGAAGGAAGCTGGTTTTTATTTACTGGTTTTTGTTTGCACATAATACAGTTATGTGGTATGTGAGATACTTTATGTGATTTAATAGCTTGGCGTTGTTTGGGGTTTTTTAATTTTTATTTTTTTTTTTCTAGATGTTGTAAGCCAAAAAATGTATATTACCAGAATGTCACTTTCACTGAGGCTTCAAGAATCTTTTGCAAATTTTTGTTGGTTTTTGTGATTTTTTTTTTTTAATTTTTTTTTTTAAACTGACTTCTTTGGCTCTTTTCTAGGATGCTGTAGGACACATTGAAAGACATGCCGAGGATGACAGCAGGATTGACTCATGAAGCTTTTCACCTCCCACATTGGGAAGTAATTTTATATGTCAGAATTATTCCAAATAACATCAGTTTCTTACTCCAGTCTTTCCTCTTTCTTTTCCCACTTGGAATGCAAAAATGGAGTGGGGCTGAAATGCCTTGTTACAGAGACTGCAGGCTGTGTTGCACTCTGTAGAAATAAGGCTGGTCAATTAAGACTTGGCCTAAATGGAAGATTCTTGCAGGTTTTTAATTCATTGACAGATAAGAATATTCCCTCCTCTTGTCTGCCTTGTTTTTTTTTTGTTGTTTGGTTTTTTCTGTTTGTTTTGTTGCTTTATTTTGTTGGATTTGTTTGGTTTTTTGTTGTGTTTTGGGTTTTTTTTAAGAAGCATAGTCTGAGAGTCTTTGGGAAGTCCAGAGGGGTGTTGAGAACTTAGATAACAATAGGTGCTGACATTTGCAAACTCAGCTTGAAACCTGTTAAGTGTCTAAGATGTCTGGTTTTATGTTTTATCCGATTTTTTTAGCTGATTTTATTAAAATTCTGCAAACCAGAATATCACAAATTCTAACAGTGTAGCCTGAATATCCAGTGTACATTTTTACTTTCTTCATAAAAGGAAAAGTATTTTATGGAGAACTGGAATAAATTAATTTTTTTAATGTTAATTGTAAGTTATTTTTTATTCCTTGTTTAAAAATTGTTATAACTGGCATAATACACGCAGTGACAGACTGCCCCAAATACTATACCTCCTGAGGTACTTTGTTGATTTGGAGGAAAGCAGTTATTTTGAGAGGTATGCCAGTAGCAGCAAAACAGTCAGAACAGTGGCTCCACTCACATGCTTTGCAATCTTAGCTTTTTAAGTATAGGTCCTTATGTACAGGAAAGAAGTAAGTGGTGTTGGCTTTTGTTTTGGTTAAATACCAGCATAACCACTACTGTCTTGATACAACACCATAGTTGGATTCCTGATTTTATTTGGAATCTTAGTGAGCAAGCTTTGCAGTCCTGTATCTTCATGGCATGGCAAAGTTAAGAGAAATGCAAAGGCACTGCCTGTCTAAGTGCATCTACTTAGGTAGTATGTTGTTTCTGTTGTGAACTGGCTTAATTGGCTTGGGCAATATCAAGTTCACAAAAAATCAACTGGAAAGAATGGAGCAGGATTTTAAAATGTTTTAAAGTCTAAAGTTCTCAAGCAGAAGCTGAGGATACAAAATGCATATTGCATGTAAAAGTCTTGTTTCCACTAATGCACAGAAGGTACCACAGAGAAGCCAGTGCAAAGGGGAAAACTGTTTCTACTTCTCAGGGTTCCTCTACAGGTATCCCTTGGAGTGGAAAACTTTACCCGTTAAGTTCAGTGATACGTACTTCTTGCATTTGCGATCCTCTCTCCCATAATGACACTAATTTAGCAAAGAGCTGTCTTAAACAATTAGACTAATCTAGCAAGGAGATTTATGTTCACTTTTGCCTAACTTGCTGCTCAGGATAAAAGAAGCAGAGGTTTCCTTAAACTGTAACAGAAGGTAAAGACAGCCCAGTGTCAAAACTGAGCTCCTTATAAACGAATCCAGCCCTGTTCAAACAAACTGAATGTTCTGTTTTCACTGGGCATCTCTTTCACCACTACTTTGAGGCTTGGTATGCCAACCGTAGACCAAATAAGTTTTATAGCCTCATTCTTTGACTTACAAAGAAGCCTTTTTAGGCCAAGAAAGTGATTGGGGGAGGCCCATGGATGTTCCACTCTGCCATCAAATCAAGGAACTTCAGGGCCTTCTCTGAAGCACACTATTTTTGTATTGTCTTAGCAGACAAGCATAATTCCTCTGTAATTGCTTGACATTGATGATTTTTTGTGAGACAGGAGTAAAATAGGAATGAGATGCAGTAGCATCCTACTTCAAAGACATGGGAATCTCTGAGGTTCCAATGCTTTTGTGGTGATTTGTTTGGGGTTTTTTTATTAAGCTGTTTCTGGACAGGAAAAAAAAAAAACCCAGTGTGTGGCTCAGACCCCAGGCTGTTAAGAGGGTGTTTTGGTTTTGGTTTTTGGGGTGTGTGTTTGTGGTTTTGGTTTGGTGGGGGGTTTTGTTTTGGGTGTTTTGTTTTGTTTTGTTTTCCCACCCCTTTCTTTCTGTGGTCTGTGGATGAAGCAGTTGGAGAGAAAATCAAATTCAGGGAAATCTCTGAGCAGTGTAAATGTTTTCTGGTGCAGGCCGTATTGCTCTAGAGTCTCCAAGAGTGTTTGTTTTTTTCATGACCTAAAAGCAGAAGACTACGTAATACTTAAACCATTTCCAAAATTATTGATGTTCAGGAGATTTTCTGGGTTTCTTTTGAACCACAGTGAGGGAGCATGTAAAAGTGTGGCATAAAAGATGTGAACGTCTCAAGCTGTCCTTCATGGACTATGCTTGAAGTGAAGATGTGGAGTTATGTCTCCTGAGGACAAGCATGTGGAGTCGTTGTAGCATTCTGAAAAATGGCGTGTGAGAGTAGATTTTGTTACTTCTTCCTCGTGATTCTTCATGTTCTTATGGCTGTTTTCAGGAACATGGAAAGATCTTTTCTCACTTGTTGCAATGAACACAGTTATTACACTTTATTTGCATTCCTGATTGCTTGTTGGGTTTATCTTTTCTAGTTGGTGGAAGCAGACTTCCTTTTCTTGTAGACCATGACACTTCCTTATCTGTCCTTGAAAACAGTCCTGAAAAGTCTGGACTTCTGAAATCCAGCTTTAGCTTTAGTAGTGGTGTCTTTTGCTGCTTTGTAGCTCATTTCAGATACATTGTAAGAATCTTAAAATGGATGAGAGACAGGAAAATAGCAGAGCTGCATGAGTGTTTATAAAATTTTGCTTCATAAATTAAAAACCATTTTTAAAATTGCTCAGGGGTTCAGAGGAAAATGCTGTGCTGCTTTGTCCTGAGAATATCTTGAAAGGATTTGCTATGAAGTTGGGAAGCTGTGGGAAATCCCCAGGCTTCTGTGGAGTTCTGTGGGGAGGTTTCCAGCTGGAATTCAGTGCAGCTTTTCCTGATGGCCATTCACTTCTTCCAGAGGCAATTGCAGAAGAGAGGTGGTAAACTGATGTATTGGCTTGGTAGCCATTAACGAGATCCTCTCCGGTCTCACAACGTAGGGTTTTGACTCCTGATGTACCTCCGGTCAAAGAGTGTAATAAATCTGGGAAGGCGGACTATTTATGAAATTTAACGGAATAATATTTGCCTAAAAAGCAGTACTGCACACCTGAAGCCCGTTTCAGGACTGTTTTTGTTTTCAGTTTGTTTTTTACGCAAGTAAAAGTTGTGGGTGGAAGAGTGAGTAGAGTGAGGTTTATTTTGTGGTTAGCTGTGTTTATTTTATTAGCCAAATGTTAAATAATGAGCTCTGGACTTGCTATATGGCTGACTAAATATGGCAGGCCCTTTGGGGGGCAAACCATCGTTTTCTTCTTGGCAGGACTGACATTAGGCTTATTAAGCTATGAGCCTCCTCAATGGACAGAAAGTGCTCAGAGGTATTACGGTCTTTTACAACATAAAGAATAGGCCAGGCGCAACTGAAACCGCTGATATCGTTCTTTTCAAAAGCAGGAGAACTTGTTGCGCCGTAGGCATACCAAGCCCTGCCCAAGCTCCAAAAGGAGGGCGTGAGTAGCATAAAATGGTCGCTTAAAGTTCACATGTGCTGCAAAGCTTAACCTTCCCCGGCCCCGGTAGCCTCACGTGTATTGAATAGGATGACAATCCTAGGGTTGGTCTACATTCATTGCTCCTTTTTCCTTCAAATCACAGGGAAAAATAAGTTAACTGACAGTGCAAAATACTTTATGGCCTGACACTCCTGCTTTTGTACATGGAAGGGGCCAGAGGGAAAACTGCTGCATCCGTTGGTACAAAGATGCATTACATATCCCAGCTTCTGTTTGCCTTGTGTCACTCGTGTGGATTGCAGACTTTAAATATATTACCAGTGCATGAGCCAACTTCTGCAAAATAGCAGGCGTTTGGCTGTGCAGTGTGTTTGAAGTAGTGCAGTTCTTAATGCATGGTTTCAAACTGTACAATAATGCCGGATCAAGGTAAATGATAACCGAAAACTTGCGATAAACTGTAGGTTCCCAGAAACAAAAATGTGGTGTTGAGAAAATGTTTTTCCCTTCTTTTGAATTAAGACACAGGTACAGATGAATCTTGGTTTCCAGGCTTTTATGGTACTATCATTGAAACAGTCTAAGTTGTCCAGAGTTGCAGAATATGTGAGGAAGGATAAGGTTTCAGTTACTGGTTTTTTATAAAATATTTAATAGTGAAAGTAAAGAGTAAACTGTGGAGGTATATATTCTGTTATATGCACCTGCCAGCTTCTCAAATTTCATTTTGCTGTGTTAAACCGTCTTTTTGAAGAATGGAAGTGGAATAAAACACCATGACAGACTATTTAATTATTAAGCTGTGTAGAACATGTGCACAGATTGACCTTGGTTTTCCTCTTTCACTTTGGTACAAAGCTGTGAGCGTAATATGAAACTTTACACAGCAAAAGAAGCAAAAAGAAAAAAAAAAAGAAAAATAAAAGTTCTTTATATTGTTATGATTTGTCAGTCTGATTCTTCTTTGTTTTGAATAGAATGATTCTTTCACAGGATTTGGTAGACTTTGACTTTGTTCTGGATTTTTTTCCTTTTTTAAGAGGGCTGGATAAAATCAGACAGGCCACTTTGAAGCTCCAGCACTGGCAGGAATGTTGCAGGTTTTTGCTCCCAATGTGCAGGAATCTCAGACCTAGTTGGTCGGCAGGGAAAATGGAAGCTCTCCACCCAGATGGTGCTGCCAAGATGACGTATCGACTGCCTTGCTTCGTGGCCCGTTGCAAAGGGAAGTTCTCTAGAGCTGTTGGTAGTTCACTCAGCAGGACTTTTTACATTTTGCGTTGCCAATCGGAAGTCCCAATTTTGATCTTTTGACTAACAGATTTTGGTTTTCTCTGAACACCCTAACCAAGAGCATCTCTGCCATATTTTTGTATGGAAAATAACAGCTTAGTGGAGACAGCATGTGCTGGAACCCAGGGCTCCGACTGTTCCGGTCATCTTAAAAAACTTGATTTGGGTTAAGACAACCGTTGAATTTAAAGAATAACTCTCCTTTAGATAAACTATAAGATTTTCTTACTCCTTCAGAGTAAGTTACAGCACAGGACAGCATTAAGAACTGTAGAGTCAAAAGGTTTTCTGTTTCTTAGTGAGCTTTCAATTAAATGTGCTGCTCACCAGAATAACTTTGAGTGATGCTACGATCTGTTTTTACAGTTTTGCTTTACAATAGTGGATCGCTTTATTACTTTTCACCAGTAGGTAACTAATTAGAAGGTTCTCCTGATGAAATCTGTTCTCTTCACACCTCTTCTTGCACATCTTGTTTTTCCTTCCATTTTTATACTGATCAGTGATTCGCCAGTTCTGAAAGCCTGTCTTCCTTAAAGCTCGTAATGATGGAACTCTCAACCTCAAGGTTTTTTTTTACTTTTTAATGCATTTAAGGAGCAAACTGGCAAGTGTTTGAGATAGTAAAGTGATCTCATGCTTGCCATAAAACTCCAAAAGCTGCTGTGTGTTTGGGAGGATGATGGAAGAGTGCTCAATATTTCGTCCTCCTATGTTCTTTCAAAATAGAAACAAGAAACAACTCTAAAGATTAGGCCAAAATTTATTTTTGGTTCAGTTAAACTAATTGTACTTACACATTCTAATTATCTTCCCAAAGTGGTCATGCTAACATAGTGTCTGATTCTGCTACAAGTCACCTCTTACAATAAAGAAATGCACAATGCTATCAGGAAATAGGACCCGGCAGGGAAGAAGTGTGTGTGTGTGTGTATGTAGATACATATATATTTGTATGTATAAGAGGTTTTCTGTCTCGAATGGCAAACACTTTTCTCGATGTTACACAGAAACAGTTACAATAAAAAATGTCCAATGTGTAATTAAGATACTATGGGGGTACTAAAAATGAGAGCAAATTGCTCAGTTCTGATACTTCTGCTGAGGCACTAAACCAAGATGTACCCAAGTACCATGTTTCTCTCATAGCAGAGAACCAACCTGCACAGCCACATCTATAACAATGTAAGTGATTAGGATGCGTAATATTAATGTAATCTAGCACAATTTCATGTGAAATACTCAGTCCACGTTATGAAGAGGCTGAAATGACAGTACCAAAAGCAGGGCAAAGAGTTAATGACTAATTACAAGGTGGTAGTAAACACCTCTGACTTTCACAGTTCAAATACAGTCCCGGTTTTGCCTGACTTGACATAAGCAGAATAACGATGCATGCTCCATGTCTTTACCATGCAGAAAAAGCTTAATTCAGTCATCGATAAATTAATCCTTGTTGCTTGAAGGAAAATGTCAGGAAGTTATAAAAAGTAGTTACAGAACATGCATACTGGTCTGCCTACTGGAGTATGGTTGTCCCTTTTTCCAAGGGATTCTTCCCACGCACTGTTTATCTTGACGAGTGAAGCATGCAGTTAGGAAATGCTCTCATTTGCGCTTGGGGATGAATGGAGCTAGATACTCAAAACGGAAGTCTTGAGTGTTTTCTTGATGAAGGTGGGCGCTGGCTCCGGTGTTAGGCGTACATCGTGAGCTGCAGCCACTGAAAGAAGAGTTGGAATTAAAAGATGAAAGACTTGTTGGCATCCTCCAACAAATTGTTTTGAGACACCACCATCGCTGTAGCTGGAAGGCAGCTGCTTGCTGATACTTAGGATGAAGCATACTGGCAGTGGGGAATTTTGTCTTAGGCTTCTTGCTCCTATTCTTCCTTCCCTTGCAAAAAGCGAAGGGAGGTTTTTTGTGGTCTCCCTAGCAGAAGACATGCTTTTAAGTTGAAACTTTCTTAAGATTTAAAAAAAGGTAAAGAACTATGTTAAACCCCATTATCATTTAATGCCTTTAAACTAAAGTGTGTTTGATTTAAATTGCCTCAGAAAAAAGGCTCAAAGGTTTTTCTGAAGCACTTAAAAGATGATGTGAAGAGTCTGCAGCTGTGCCCTTCAGCAGCAGCTGGAGTCTTACAGAGCAGCTGTTGCTGGCAGATCATGGATACAGGTGTTTTCTGTGTAAAATAGGTAGCAAGACTTTTAGGAGGTTTTGTGGGCTCTTACCACTTGGATGACAATTTCAGACCAATTCTCATGGGCCCGCTTGAGAATGTGTGCCATGAATAATACAAAAAAAAAAAAAAATTAATATTGTGATTTCATGTTAGAAATACTGGCAGAAACCAGTTTACCTCCAGGACATTGAGCTTAATGATGCCATCTCCATCTTTATCAAAGGCGTGGAATGCCCCTAACGAAGGAAACAAAAATAGATTAAATGAGCGTGTGTGAAGGTGATCCCAGGTAGCAAACCAAATTGTGCTCCTGCTGTGTTGTGCAAACTTGTGCAGATATTTACTTACTGGTCAGCAAGCATTTCTGCTATGTTTTTCTTTAGCTAATACAAAGAGAAACGCAACGGCTTATTTTCTTTTGTGTTTGTATGGGACAGCTGTCATATTTTTTGATTCCCTAAGCACATAAATTATTAAAACTATATGTAGGTAGCAGTGCTTTGAGTACAACAGTGTGTTTTGGGGGCGAGGAGGGGAGGCAGCGCAGTAAAACTGGGGCAGCCACTCACTGAACATGGCGTCCAGGCGCACGAAGCAGCAGATGAAGCTGTCAAAGTCGATGTTCATGTTCTTGTCAGCGTAGCGCATGGTGATGATGTCGTAGAGCTGGTTGTTCAGCCGAAACCCTGCAGAGGACCAGAAACAGAGCACAGCTGGGCCGCGGCCGGGGGGGAAGCGCTGGTGCCGGAGCGGGGCTCCAGGAGAGCTTTGGCCATGGGCGCTTCCTGGGCCCAGCCGAGGCTCAGGCTGGAGGCTACTGCTGCGGCCGCTAAATCAAATGAAGTAAAGCTCTAAGGAGCTTCCCTGTGTCCAGCTGCTTTCTTAAAACAGTAGTAGCATTTTGAAATTACGATTTGGGAAGGCCAGTAGCACGTGAGCTACCTCACGCTGTAAATATGAAGAGGAGGGTTCCTCTGCTAAAGAGTCTGCAGCTTAGCTGAGCCTTTGCTCTTGCAAAGGAAGAAAAACTGGGCAGCAGAAGCATAGAAGGCAGTTGCTGCAAAAACACAATTACAGGATCGTCAAAAAATAGATAAGGAGGTAACTCATTGGCGTGGCGTTACTGAACAGTGGCACTGGCTTCTGCACGTGTGACCGTGTGTTGTAAAGGGCCTGTTGTGGTTTGGGTACTGCTGGTCGTTGGCTGAATGCAAGGTCATGCACAGCCTACGTGCAGTAAGACTGAAATTTTTATTGCAAATGTGTTCTTAGTTCTAAATTCAGGGCAGAAGGTATTTAAATACTTTTTTTTTTTTACATTGACAACTTCCCTGATGAGAATGGAAACCTGGAAGATAAAAATGACCCATATTTCTACTGCAGCAGGAGTGCAAATCCAGGCATAGTTTTGTCCTTAGCAAATGATCAAATCACTGATGTTTTGTAAAGTACGCGATAGCTGTCTGTTTCTGCTCCTTGATGAACTGGTAACCGATGTGCCAAAATACTATTGAAGATAAAGCGTCACTGAAATCATCACACTGAGGTTTATAATGATGCTACACATTTTCCGATTAAAGAAGCCATCTTGCTCCCTTAGACAAACAGCAGCTGGTAAAGACATTTGCTGGAGAAGGCCTGCTGTCCAGGGAAAGAAGCACACCAGTGAGCTTGAGACAAGAAGAAAGAAAAGGCAAAAGCCTCTCTTTGCAAGGTGAATTTCATTAACTGCAACTTTTGGAAAAGACTTTGTTCTTACTGCGCAGGTAGCAGAGGAGACTAAGCCCGCAGTGGCATAGTGCTACTAAGAAACATGAGCAGGACTCAAGAAACGTCCATCCAGTTGCCTCTGATGCAATCCTGGACATTTACCTGCTCTGCCTCGATTTTGGTGCCTGTACGCTTGGGTTGAAGGTTTTCCACTGTTCTTTGATTGTAACTTAAAAATAAACATAAAGAATGACAGCTTAAATGAAATCAGATGTCTTCAGGGCTTGCTGGTCACCCCGAACAGCAGGACCCTGAGTGGGAGCTCCTTAAGACAGCAGAGCGTCATTCCTTGGAAAGTTTAAAGAGCTGAAGAGATCTATTTGGTTGGCAAGACATACAAGACTTGCTGTTTGAATCTTTGAGAAGCTCTGCTGGGGAAACAAGGATGTTTGAATTTCTGTAGGGTCTCTTTTTGAAAGGCTGCACCATGTTCCTGATTTCACCCTGTGACAGATCAACCAAAATAAGGCCTCTTTGGCTGTTGGGCACTGAACACTAGGGGAATTACCTGCATCATTGACTGCATTGCGCATCTCATAGCTGTTAATGGTTCCCGAATGATCTGTGTCATAACGCTTGAAAATTTTCTGGAAAAAGAAAAAAAGAAATACACAACAGAAATAAAAGCTTGTACTTCTGTTGAATGTACCTACTGAGCGGGCACGGGATGTGTGCCTCAGGGCACTTGGAGGCTTTCCTATTTGCCTTACATTGCTGCTTCTGGGCAGCCTGGGTTGTTAGCACAGAGCTCCTCTCAGTCACAAAGTAAAATAATTTAGCTCCATGCTGTGACAAGCAAAAAGCTCTCATCTAGAGACTCTCCTTGTTTGACTTGAGTTTATGCTGTTGATCCTCTCTCTTGATTGTCCTAATAAAGCTATTTGCGAGGCCTGATTGCAGTTCCCATCTCCCTCCTCCAATTTGTGTGCCTCCGTGCTGTTCTCATGGGGGAAGTTCTTACATGAGTGCTGGACCTTCAGAGATTCAGGCTATTTTCTTAGGCTGTGAGTAGGATGAGGATGGACATTACTTTTCTTTTTAGAAGCTAATTTGCAGGTTTTTTTAGCTTTTCTTTTTGTTGTAGTATATGCAGGGAGGTTTGGTTTTCCCACACAAGCTTTCATGCTGCAGAAGCTGTGAACAGCAGCACTGTGGATACCAGCAATACCTGCCAGCTTTTAATCTTGTCCCAGAGGTGTCGAAACTCATCAAAGTTTATCTTCCCTGAGCCATCTGTCTGTGATGAAAGCATTCAGGTAAAAAACCCACAATATTTTTAAGAGAAAATTAATGAAGTCTGCAGCTACTGGTGAAGGGGTGAATGAGATACTGAGTTCAGGATCTCCTCAGCATTAAGAGCTGGCTGAGCTGTACAGTAAAATATCTGTGAACGTTTTGGTTATCGTGCATAGTATTTTGTTTCAGGAGTGTGAAGTACTATTTGTACCTCATATAGAAGCAAATACCTGGTACAGGAGAAAGGCTTGCTCCTGGAGCTATTACAAAGTACTTGAGCAGGATGTTTTAGAGGGCTCTTTCCAAATATCTCCAAATGTGAAGCTTACCCAACATTTAAGACAACTGAACTTCATCCTAGAGTGAAGCTCTTTCTGCCTTGCTTCAAATAAATAGAGAACTAAGCAAACGTTGACTAAAGCCATTTATAAAAATGTGTTTAGGCTCAGACTATTACGGCTCTGGGTTGTAGTTACAATTTTGTTCTGGTTATGTTTGAGTGCACTTACGTTCTCTCAAAATTATGTGTTGCATCAAATGGGAAAACTGGGTGATGTTGTATCAGAGGTAACCCCATATGGCATCTTGTAGTGTGTTTTATTACACTTGCTCTGAGACAATCTCTGTATGCCTTGCATGCTAAGCACACAGTGGAATGTATAATGCATTATAAATTTAAAGATAAGAGAGCAATATAGTAAGTTTGTTTGCAAGAACTGTAGTTATGTTGAGTTGCTTTAAAAAATTTTTTTTTTTAAGAATCATGCTTTAGCACATGAGCTGGTGAGTCACTGATACCCCAGGAAGGGTATCATGCCAACTGACTTATTCTGGAGTTTTCTGGTTTGGGATATTTTCATCTGCCAGCTGTGCTAACGTTGAGATGACTGGAGGTAAGATGCGCCAAACCATGAATGCTTTGTAATCTGACTACAGACTATGACGTACTGTTCTGCTTCCCTGACTTAGGAAGTTGTGTGTGTGTAGTGGTGGGAAACGCAACCCAAGTGGACTAGTGTGGTATCAAGCACTCCTCTTTCACCAGAAAAAGGATACATCCATTAAGGCAATCATGCTGCGGCAGGATTCTAGTTCAAATCCTTCTGTCTTTAGGTCCTTATCTGAAACAAACAATACCAGCTGAAAACAAATCTTGCAAGTCAGCAAGCACTTCTTCCTCTTACGTGTAACTCCACTCAAAGTAGAAGTGAACCTACTTCCTTCATCCAGTAAGAAATGAGTGGTAGAGAAAAGACTCCAAGTAATGTTATTGCATATGAATTAGAGATTGCTTTCCTTGATCTGTTATATACAATAAAAACTTCTGGAACTCTAACTTCCAGGTAACTAAGTAAGCCCAGGGTCTGTAGGCTATAGTTTGCTGAACAGGGAGAAAGGTCTGCCTCTCCATTAGAATTTATTTTTTAAAGGGCATTTGCAGGCTGCTAGAAATGCTGTATTATCCTGTGTGGTGCTTCCAATGAACATTTGCTCATTTCTGCATTATCAAGACTTGATCACTTGTAGAGAGCGTCTCTATGAAAACTTCAACTCGCTAAAGTCTTGGATACACTTCTGTGGACTTTGTAAGTAGGAAATTTGTGATTTTGAAACCATAAATAATTTTTCGAGTGCAACTCGGCCGTGGAGGGTTATGCTGTATTGCAGATTTCTTTGCCCCAGAGTTACTGAAAAACAAGCTCAAACTCACGTTTTTTTACGACGTTGTTGAGAACATTCCTGAGTTCTTCAGCATTGATCTCCATGTCCTGGTGGGAAATGCGGCGAGAATATCATTAATTACAACATTCCTTATTAAGCAGATCATATTATGGATGGATATGCTAGAAGTATGATGTCTTTGGTCACTTTTCACTATGGCATATACATGTTTCAAACTAGAGAGCATTCTAGGTCATATAAACATTAATCCCAATCTTTCTTGAGGCTGCAGTACGAGGTAGGTCTAAAGTTACCGTATAGTGCTTATTAAACTACAACTAGAAGAACAACCTGTAATTTCAAGCCACTGTATATTTTTGTGTAAGCCAAAAATCCTTGTATCCCATTTGCAGCCTCTTGATTTATGTAGTTCTTTGATCTGTTTTTACTTTTAATTTCCCTTGTTAAGCATATACTGGAGGGCATTGTATTCCTAACTTGTTTATACATGCTATGCAAAATAGCATCTTGTAGTAGCAATAAAATAAAAGCTTGAATTTTAATAAGGCTCCCTTGTACACAGTGGGACTAGCTTATATGTACATATGAGGATAGTTGTATACTTAATTGGATTTTGATTTGATTTTGCTTAGCTTCAGATATCAAAGGAAATTTGATGGAAGGAAATTCAAAGTAAATTTTAAAATTCAATGTTTTGAATCTGCAACGCAGTTGATTTAGGTACTGTTGTGGCTAGGCTACTTTGTCAGAGGCAAAGATCAGTTGCATACTCACATCCCCTGCAATCTGTCGGAAAATATTCCTGAACTGTTTTTCCTCTTCAGTCCCCTCACGAGCTTTTGCTGAAGGACGCTGAAAAAGAGACAAGCAAAGAAGAGGGACAGCCTTAGCCAGCAGGGAAGGGAAGGGACCTGGAGGACTCACTTGCTTTTGCAAGAAGGAGTCTCCTGGTGAATCTGGAGTTCTTTGGAGGAAGGGGGTCATCCTCCTGTTCCTTTCCCCCCCCTTTTTTTTTTCTGGCTAAATGTGTTCCTTGGCAAAACTGAGTATTAACCCATTGCTCTCCTTTCTCTTGGAAGGAGCCTAAGTGATGACTTTCACTGACAGCTGTTTATCTTATAATTTTTTGTTTCAAAACATTGCAAAGGAGACGTTTGGAGCAGAAGAGGCATATCTGCTCCATAGCCACTCTGTGGGCTGTGAATTGACCAGGGGGACTCGGGCTTGAGAGCTGTTTGTATTGGTGGGGGGAAGGGGGGGGACTTGCTGGAGACAAGTAGCACATGAGACAGAGGAAAGTGATGAAAGTGAGGCTTTCTGAGACACAAGCAAAGAGCAAGCCTGAACTCTGAGGCTGATATTGAAAAAGGAAACTATATTTTATTCCCACTTTGCCACCTGCATGCTCTGGCAGTCATGCTGCAGAACAGCACACTCCCTGTAAGCAGACACTCAAGACGTGCCTCCAGACGCCACGAGCCTGGATGTGGGATCTGGCTGTTGCATTTTGCATCCCTCGCCCACCTGCAGGCAGAAACTCCAAATTTGCTACCCTGTTCTCCTCCTCTCCAGTAGTGAGAGAAAAGAGGGAGGGGGGGTGCAGGAGCTCCTGGGGTTTCTCAGGTGGTTCTGGCCAACAGGGACTTGTGTAAGGTCATGTAATTTGTAGCAGGGTGAGCCTGTGATCATTGCCAGGAGCTCCTGAAGCCCCTCAGGTGCAATTTGTGCCTGTGCCCTGTGTAAAACGGGTACCGCTTCATGGGGCTGAGCAAGAGTGGGTTGAACTGAACTGCCCATGGGGAAGGGATCTCTCAAAGATGGGATCCTTGTATGAGAGCGCAACCAGGAGATGCTTTCAAGCAACTACATCCTCCAGCACAGGTGTTAAGTAACTGAAGTGATAGTGGCTGTTCCCTCATGCTCATTAGATCCACATAAACCAGATGAAAGTTATGCTAAGCTTTGATGAAAAGCTATTGAGTATCTAAGGATGTTGCCCCGTTCCTGTGCTCTCCCCAGCCATTCTTTAACGCCAGCCAGACCAAGCCCTGTTTTCCCCCTTGCTACTTGTTGCAAAACCTTCTTCTCATCCATGTGGGTTTTTTCACCATCTTTGCCAGTGTCTTCATCTGCTGTCAGCTCCTTATTGCTGTTTGCTCTATCGGAAACAAAGATGATAGGCTAAAAAAAGAGAGAGAGCAAAGGAGAAGTGGGAATTACACAAAAAGTGGTGGAAGGGAAAATATTTGGGGACACCCGTTCTGTGGTAAAGCGCATGCAGCAACAGTTCCTGCCCTGAGAGGGTGCCTGGAGAAGCCAGAGCTGGGAATGAAAGAAAAAGTGGAGGAATTTCTGAAGTTACTGCTCTCCTTGTGCTAGAAAAGCTGCAAAAGCCTTTTTGCAAAATAGTGCCATCCCTGGCTTCTAGGTTTCCTTTTCAGAAAGCCAGTAACTGTTTAAAAGTTACTTTTTTTTTTTTCTTTTTTTTAAGCAAAAGAAGCCTTCCAGATTCTCGATGCTCAGTTAAACTGATGAACTTGCCCCTCTCTATGAAGGACAGTAGCACTGAAAGCAAACAGAATCTGAATCCTACACAGAAAGTGTTTGTGTAGGAGCCTGTCAATTATCTGAAGCTTATGTTCTTTCTCTGTATTGATTCTTGAAGCATTCAGCTGTATGCAGCCACGTGCAAGTGTTCTGTTTTAGTGCATTTTACACACGTAAAGCTGCTACAAGATGTAAATATATTACCCTTGAGTATTAGTTGCAGTCAGCCTGTCTCGAGATTAAAATGCCTGGTTATGTTTTCAGGGTCCTAAATGCATTGTGTAGAATGGAAAGGAGAATCCTGGACTCTGGTGAGCAGAAACTTCAGGAAAGAGGAGTAGCTGCATTAGGCAATGGAAAGCAAATGTGAGGTCATGTGTCTGCAGAAGGGGTGATTTTCACTAGAAAAGATGTGTTGGGATGCCTGTGGAGGGGCAGGAAGTCGAGCAACCCAGAGGATCAAGCTTGTAAAGCTGAAAAATTTCTGTCACCCTTTTCCCACGCCGTTGAGTGAGAGTGGTATATGATTCTATAGCTATTTCATTAGGTTTTAGTGTAGGAATACAAAATTTTTGCTGCCTGCAAATGGCCTCTTATCCAGTGCCCTTCATTAATGAGACCATTTTCCAGATGCAGAGAAATCACTAATGATACCAAGGAACTCTGCTCCTGCAGCATGCATTGCACGTGCTCTTTGTCTTGCTGGCACTCAGCACATTGCACAAGTACTCACCTTGCCCTTTTTCTTCTTCTGTACAAAAAAAGACAATTTAAAAAAAAGGTGTTTTTAAGCAAAACTGTAGATTTTATGCATATTACACAGAGCTGATAGTAAAATTTCAATTTTTTCTCTTTCTCACATTTCTTTTTCCCATTCTTATACAGTTTCCAAATCTCAAAATTGAGGGAAAATGCACCCATCAAGAAACTGCATACTGAAGGACAAAAACTGCAGAAACATAGCAAAACAGTGTTCCATCTCATCTGGGGCTTTGTCTGCTTGGATAAAATTTCTATTGTACCTTTAGCTCTGACTATTCCTTTTCTTTTTCCCAGCCTGTCAGTACAGTGGAGATTGGACTTCTGTGCCCACAGATCAATGTTATCTGAAGTGGCCATGGAATGCCACCAGATCTAGACAGCTATTTTGTTATCGTGTCAGCAAATGAAAGGGGAACACTTCTGAGCAAGGCCTCCGCAGTAAATGAATTCTCTCAATTGATGGAGGCAAAGGCAATGCTTAGCATCCAGCTTCTTTATGCCAGGAACAGACTTCAAATCTGGCAAAAAATTTTGGTCTGTCCACATTAGAAAGTAGCGTATATAAGGCAAGTGTTAATAAAAGTATCTTGATGAGAAATGTGGCCACGAATGGTTTCCTGCTGTTGGTTTCCCTAGATGTGATACTCCTCCCCTCCCTACTATTCACATACAAAAGAGGCTCAGGACAGTACTTACCGATGGACGCTCTGCCTCAATCATGTTTTCAACCTCCCTAGAAGAAAGCAGAAAGTGAATAAATTGGGAAAGTGCCTGTTCCCAACATTGCTTGTTTCTGTAGCTGGTTTGTAAGCAGCCACTTGACCTTTCCAAACAGGCGCTGGTGTGAGCTGGCTTCCAAGCATTACAGCTGCAGGCTCTAGACATAGCGGTTCCTAGTTTGAGCTGAGCATCCCAAGGACCACTTCTAGGAGCACGGCTACCTGGTTTACTCCTCTAAAGAGCCTTGGTAACACTGAACTCTAACAGCTGGGAGTAAAACAGAAGTTGCTTGGCCTAAGCAAAGTGACGCTGGCTACAATTTGAGCTCTGGAAAACTAGTTGAAGAGCAGGATGGAAAATAAATAACTACCTACTTCTGTGTTTCATTCATGACTGAAATTGCATCTGGTTCAGTGATCTATCTGGCCAAAACTTCAGCCAATGGCATATAGCAATAAAAAATAAACAGGTTAATTTTTATTATTAAAAATGGGTAATGGTATGTTTACAAAGGATATTCTGCAAGTAGTAAGCTTCTCTAAAGACAATTCAAAGTAGGCTCTTGTTAGACTATAAGAAAAGCTTGGGGAAATGAGTTTGCAGCTTAGAGTTTGTAAGTTTAAGAAAATTAAAAGCAGGGTGTTTCAAACTGGGAACATGACTAAAACAGATTTGCAAGCTCACCTCCATCTTTATGGCCACATAAATGGATCTGCAACTTACTCTGAAAGGCTTCTTTTCTCTGAGAAGACCCTCAGGATGAATTCTCCCTCCTGGTGGGGTTCGTATGTCGATGGGATGACGACGTACTCGCTGGGAGGTAGCCGGAAGCGCTCAGAGATTTCTCGCATATTTATATAGGTCTTACTTCTAGCTTTGGAGGCATTGTAGAGGAAAAAATCCTTTTGCAAGTGGTGCTTAGTACCATGCATCTGCAGAACAAATGAGTCAATTGGTCTTCAAGGAAGTTTTACCCATTCCCCAGGTGGCTTGTCACGCAGGCAGTACATGGTTGGGACAGAAAACATATATGAAGCAGCAGCTTAGCAAGCAGGGAGCTGATGAGGGATGCTGGGAACAGATAAGGAGTCTGTCACCTTTAAGTTGCTACTGGCTGGGTCTAGTTGGCTTCTGAGGGCTGCTCCAGGGACCACCTGCAGAGCGTTGGCTGACTTCTGCTGCGTAGGCGCTTTTATCTGACTGTTGGATGCTATGTTGTGTGTAACCAAAGCTCAGCTATGTTCCTTGAAGGATGGCATGGCAAGGAATAGTATACACAAACTGCTACATGCAATGGTAAGGTGGAAGGTGCTTTCAGTGGAAATGTGTCCTTACCTGGACAAAACATGAATTCTGTATCTGCTAAAGAAACTTAATAACCAAACATTGCATTGGTTCAAATAGGAAAATTAAGTCAAGAATTGTGGGCTAAGAACTCTTGTAAGCTGTTTGTTGCAGAAATAACCACCTGTAAAACAGTCAGCAAAGACAACATTCAGACTGCCATCTTCATGTTTTCCAGCTAACATAGCCTTCAGGTGAGCTTGTTTGCAAAACTTGTGATGCCAACAATTCAGCTACTGGCAGGCTCAGAAAAACTTAATCTGTGTACTTTTAATACATTTCTTCAATGGCTGAAAATACCATTTGTTTGCCAAACAAATTCTGAGATTATAGAGAAAACTCTGTGGCTGCAGGATACAGGCCATTGGCATTATTCACAGGAGGAAGTGGAAGTGCTTTAGGGTGCTTCTGTATGGGGTGCAATGGCAAAGTGCTCGCTGACGCTGCTTCCTGCAGCCCACGCTCACTGACTGACCATGCAAGACGTGGCCAGGATGCATACGAATAGAAAAGAAGGACTAAGGAAAAGGTGCAGGTGAAAATGGAGTGCGAGTGAGAAGGAATTAAAAATTACTTGCAAAACATTACAAATGAACACTCAAAGCAGAAAGGTTAGCAGTTTCACTTTTGTTGCATCCCTGAAAACAAACTTGACTGGACAGTGAGCACAACAGTAATGCTAGCTGTAAGCATACACCAAGATGTCAGTCTGCCTCCGTTCTGCTCATACCTCTTTGGGCACCTGAAGGAGAAACAAAGAGAAGAAACAGTCAGAGCTGCTGGGTGAGTCCACTTGTTTATAAATTATACAAAAGGGTGCTCACATAGATTTCTAGGGATGCAGCCAGTAAATAAAATGCCCCAAGTTATATAATTTTTCTAAGCAATTTCTTTCTTCCTTTTCAGATTTCTTGGGATCTGCATGATGAGATCCACTAAGATCTGAATTGAATATGTTTGTGCGAGGGACTGAGTAAATTGAATCCTTCATGAAGTCAATAGCAGGGACAGAAGTTAATCGCTACGTATGTGTCTTGGATGTCTGTTTCACTTCTTACGCTATTCTCTTTCACTTCTTACACTATTCTGTTATTGAAATGTTTAGTTTCAGCAAGGATGAAAGGGAGACGGAAGGATATATGGGAAAGAATATGTTAAAATCTGGCATTAAGTCACCATAAAAGCCTAAAAAGTGTGTTACTTCTAGATGGGGTAAACCCTGAGGTTACTATGGGCTGAATGGTTAAAAAGCCTTGAATTTCCTTCCTCTCTTCCAGGTTTCCCTAGAGTTCCTTGCAAAGTAAAAATTGCAATTCATGTAGGCAGGCTGAATGATTCAGTAACACTTTTGGTAAATGTATACTTTCAGGATTTGCGACCATGATGCTAAGAACAAAGTCTAGAGCTGGTACCTCGTAGATGGCAAAGCCAATGGTGTACAGGTTGGCTCCCAGCTTGCGTTCTTTCCTCCTATTTTTCTGCATCAGTGCAACGAGGAAGCTGCAGACAACCTCTTCATCTTCAGGATCATCATCTTCCTCCAGGAGCTTCAAGCGATACTGGGGATTGGTCCAAAATGTATCTGTGAAATCCCACCAACAACCCAAAGCAAACATGTAAAGCTTCAGTTTTCTAATGATACTCAAGATCCAAGAGAACCTTTAAGTTCCCTGCCTGTGGCTCCTGAGGGAAAGGTTAAAATTGGGCTAATATGTATATACTTTCTACATGTTATGGGTTTTACATAGTTCTAACCAAACTGCACAGGAAAGGAGGATATAAAATGAAGAACTGACAACTGACACACTTCCAAAGAACTTAAAGCTATCAGAAAGTGGATTTCACAAGCGAAATCTAACTGTTAGCGTGAAATTGATCTCTCTCATCTTACTTGGGCCACTGTGAAGTATTTGAACAATGACTTATCTTTGCCAGGCCTGCCTTTTGGGCTTACGAGGTGCTGTCTCAAACCTAGTGACAGAAGATTTCCAGCTACAAAATCATGTGCCTTGTCCACTGAGGAAGCAAGGCGTTTCCTATGGCTGGGCACTGATCAAGCTGTGGTATGACATAGCCTGTGGGATCTAATATAGTCCCCATCAAAAAGGCCTTATCTCTCTTAAGACCCGTTGCTCACCTGGATAATTGCGGCAACCTCCAGCTGAGCAGCCTCTCACCCAGCGTCCTTCATTGACTGACACAGTCCAGGTCTGAAGTTTATCGGCTTCCAGAGTATCAGGTGTGAGGTTACAGATCTCAAGTTTTGTGAAGTGCCTCATGAAATCTTCAAATGATATCCTGGAGCAATTGAGGGGAAACTGAACCCAAATGGACTTTGGGTTGAACCCACTGAATCCACTGACTGAACTCACCCACATGGTAGGTGGGTCTAAAAGATCCTAGTGAGGTGGAGGAGGGTGACCCATGTTACTGCCACTATCAGGGCAAGTTTGCAGTAGGAAATCATGACACTCCCACTGCAAACTTGCCCTGATAGTGGCAGTAACATGGGTTTTGTTACCAGGCATTTGGCCTGCTGGTTTGTCAATTAACACAGGTACAGCTCCAAAGTGGAGGATGCTGGACTGAGAGGATGGTACATAGGAAGGGTGATGGAGAATTTGTGGAAGTGTGGTGTAATTAGCAGGACTGTGCTGGTGGTGCTCAATAAACCCTGGCAGGAGCATGAGAGGATCACAGAGTAGAGCTTATTGGGAATATGAAGGCAAACAGGGATTACTGCAATGGTTTTTGCAGATTTAAGTAGTTCAGTGTGATTAATTTTTGATATAGTTGCATATCTCCTAGAGAAGCACAGGGTTTTGACTGATATTCTCACCAGAACTCCCCATCCTCCACAATCTTGTGCTGCAGGCGGATTTTCTCTGCTTCGTTAATGAAGTTCCACTCCTCTGACCTTCAAAAGAATACACAAATTAGATTATGGTTTTCAATACAGTTTTCATTAAAATTTCTACTCTTCACTGTAAGCCTTCTGGAATAGAAAGTCAAGAATCATCTTCCTACATCCATATAATTTTTCCTTTGTGAGCTTTGCAACCATTTGTTCTCAATGCTACCCTCCCCTCCACATGCCCAAATAAAGGAGCAATTGCCCTACTTCTCTCTGCCTTCCCTTCAGACTTCCTCTTAGCAGCTCTCAGAAATCTGCTGAACTGTGTTCAATTCATTTAGCTTGAAGACAAAAGTGTTTGCAGACTCTCATTGCTGAACCAGCTATTGAAACTCCTTTTAGTAAAACCTAGTGAGAAGCTTTATCCAAACTCACTCATGTACTGACATCTTGCTTCATCCAATTCTTCCATAACTTGAAAGATTTTCCTACTGCCACATCTTGTTTTGAAAATGGACATTGCTAAACTTGCTAGACTGTAAAATCAGATTGGCTGGGCTCTTTCTTCATTTCCATTGATTAAAGCCTCTCAACATCTTTTTTTAGGTACTCTTTACAACTTTAGCTAAGCACTCAGCTATGATCAACTTCAAAGTGCATGTGGCAAAATGACAGCAAAGACAATTCAGATACCTCATCATTAAATGTCAGGGTCATGCAAAACTGCCTAAGGGCAAATAAAACTACAGTTTTGTTTTGTTTTGTTTCACATTGCATGAAGCTCCATTTTACTTACTTGTCACTCCAAGGTCCGTTCCATTCCACCTGCCCCCAGGGGTTTCTCAGCCTAACCAGACGTATTTTTTCCCCTTTAAATGTTGTCTAATTGGAAAAGAATGCAAAAAGAATAGACTAAGAGTAAGTTCAAAATGAAATGTTCTGCCTGTCAAATCGCTGATACCAGCTCCTCCAGTGATGTTGCTTTCCTGGGCCATCACCCAGCCTAACCTGCTTGGGGTGAGTGCTGGAAGGCTGTAAGACCAGGAGGTGGCCAGCTGTGGCCATCTTTGCCCAAGCAGACCATGGTGGAGTATCCATTTCCCCAGAAAGCCAAAACTTGGACAGGTTTATTTCTCAATGAGGCTTTCATTTATTTAAACATAAATTTTGTTTCCTTAGCTCATAATTTGTTTTGCTTTTCTGCTCCCTCGTAGCTTTGCTGACATGCATGGTTCTAGGCCAGTGTAGATCACAGCTCCCCATAGCTGGAGGAAAGGGACTGTACATACCTCTTCCACGGCCGTGACAGAGTAGGCATGACCTTTGACGAGCCCACAAGACATCCGGGTTTCATACTGCATTGGCACTATGGTCTGTTAGGTACAAGATTAAAAACTTGTAAGAGTCATGCAAAGATCAGCCAGCTGCTCTAAGGCGCTGGGCTTTTGGAGGGAGGATGACGCCATTCAGGTGACAGGGTTTTTTGTCTTGTTCTCTTCTTTGCATTTGCCAAGGTGGCCAAGCTTAGTGCCCACTGAATTAATGTTGTTGGTTAGGAAGGAGTGAAGCATGAACTAAAAAAGCAAAAAGTTAATATCAATTGGAAAGGACATTTTGTGATTTACTTTTTCTGTTTGTGGAGGTTACTGCTTTTTGCACTTGGAATGTGCTAGTATATAGCATGCTTGATCAAAATAATTAGATTTTCTATTTGTAGGACTAGTCAGCCCTTTCTGGGATAGTATGTTCTTGTATGGCTCAGTAAGGTTATTACATATTAACTGGAAACATCAGAGCAGATCAACACCTAGAATACTTTCATCTTTACATGTGGCTGCAATCTTATCACAATGACATTAAAACACCCTATTTAATAGACTGTTTCTACTAATTTACATTATTTTTTTTAATTAATTTCATGTGGAGATGTACATTTTATTCCGTAATCATTCAAATTCTCATGATTGACATTTTTTCCAACTGACTTTCAGGAAGAGCATAGCTTTCTTCAGCAACGTGTTGCTCAGGGGTAAATACATTTGCTGTCTTGGTAATCATCTGTATCTGACAGATTTTCATTTGCAAATCTCAGAATGCTGTTTATCTGGGAGATAAAGAATTGAGAGGAAGATCGCAGGTGCACAGTCCGCTGTGCTTGTAGGAGAGATCACTGTGAACAGTGGGAAGGGAAGGCTTTGCTATGTGCACATGGACCATGTGAGAAACTGCCACTCCTCCATTATGTCTGTCACTGAGAGATGATTGCAAGGCCCTGCCAGAAACTCTGCCATCCCTTATTGACACATCTGAGGGCATGAGAAAGGCAGGTCTGGAAATGGAGAATTAGTAAGGTCACACAGATACATTCTCAGCTTGCACAGGGAGGATCTCATCCAAATATTTCCTGGCTGCTGCAGTTATTTTCCATTATTTCCTTTCTGTTCCTGATTATTATTTTTTTTCTTGCTTCTGTTTCCATACTTTTTATGCCAATAACCTCATATCTATTCTTTTATTCCTTATTTCTACTCATGTTGTTGTCATCATTACTTATCAGAACTCCTTTCTCTCTTTCCTATTTAAGAATATTAACTTCTGCTGGTGTCCTGGGCTGCTTCTCTAAAGTGCTTCTGAAGTCTGCACTATCTGCCTCTTTCCATTGAGAACCACTATTTTATTTTTTTTTTTCCTGGTGATGGCTCAGGAGTGTGTAATAACCAGCAGCAAAACAGCTGCCGGGGCAGGAACTATAGAGAATTTCCAACCTTCTTTGGGTAGACAGTCACTGGGGAGGAAATTCCCCCCAAAACACGGGTGATTTGGGCAGCCAAGCTTGCAAAACAAGACAGTCATACTGGGCTTTCCCAAAGAATTGCACCATTTCAGTCTTTTATGAAGACTAACTATGAGTGTCAAAAGAGGAAAACCCAGCTATTTCTGCTGCAAATGCAGAGAACAGTTTGCACAACCAAAAGTTTTAGATGATGTAATTGGGTTTTTTTCTCTCTGTAGAGAGAGAGGTGTCATTTCATTGCCATGGAAATGCAGCTTCCCTAAAGGGCTATGTATGACAGCTGCCTGACTGAGAGAAGGAGAAAGCAACGTGTCCCTCTACAGATTTGGAAGCTTTTATGTTTCCCAGTATGGGACTTCACTTTAATGGTTTTAACATCCCTCTTGCTATTTTGCTAGATACTTAGGTATGCTGGAGTTATTTTGTATTTTATCACACATGTAAAAATCAACATGTTTTTAAATTTCCTTGTTATGCATTTTAAATGAAGATCTTAAAATTAGTAATCTAAAAGGAGCATCCCGAGAGCAGACTACTCTCCATTGGTGGGAAGAGATCTATAGCACACTCTGTCTCAAAATAAGTTCACAAAGAGCTTTTGTGCCTGGAGTGAGAGCCATGCAAAGCCTGCTTTTTCTTTCTTTCACCCCCCCCGCCCCTCCAGACTCGTGGATCTCATTCCATTCTAGTATTTTAAGTTCCTTTCTCCCTCCATCCTTTGCAAGCGAGGGACTTTATAAAATCCACTAATCCTGCCTAGTTCCCCAGTACAATAACCAGTGTGCCACTTTGACATATTTGATGTGATTTTGCTCTCCATTTCTACTGTACAGGTAAGCTCTGGAAATTACAAACCTTTGCCACAAGCCAACAGCCCTTTGCCCCAGTATCAGCAAAGCCCTCTAGTATCAGTCACTGTGTTTGAAAGGACTGAAATCCTTTAATACATATGTCAAATAGCATCTGTAAGAACAGGTCTTTAGTGTTGGGATAACTCAGTGAAGCCAAATAAGGATTTAAAAGCATAGGTATATGTTTGTCTAACTGTTCTGTCTGTAAATAAAGACCCTGTAAAGTCAACCGCTTCTGGAAACATACGAACCCAGGCTGGCCTTTCATCTGTCCCCTGGTAGTCTACAGTGGAGTGAGTCATCTGTGCGTTTTCTAGATTCTTCACCATTCGAGCAATCAGTTTCCCAATGTCGCTCTGGGGAGCGGATCCGTAGAAAAAGCCTTGGTTATCCTGGTACAGAGAATGGGAGAAAAGTATCATGCAGAAAGATGACGCAGGGAGAGAGAAGAGAAATGATACAAGAAAGATGATGAGTGGTAAAAGATAGCCTAGATAACTTCTCTCTCATTACATGCTAGATGGTCCATACTTATCTATAGTGGTTGATACCACTGATTGTTCTTCTGCCTTCACTGCAACTTCATAATGGTTAGTGAAGCTAGTTTTCTTACTTTCACTTTTAAATTAACCACAGTTAATGAAGACAATTTAAGACTATGCTGGCAATTGAAGAGTTGATTTCCCAAGCATTTGCACACTTGGCATCTTTGACATGAAAATTTGTGTGTCAATAGAGTTGCGGCACCACCCTACTAACCTTATTTTATTGGGTGAGGGCACTGAGGGTGGTGGGTGCTGTTTTGCTGGTTGCACCCCTTCTCCCCACCTCCATGTTCTGCTTCTGTTTGTTTCCCTTTTGGCACTTGCTATTTGCTAATGGGTGGTGTCTAGTGGAGGTTACCTCATCTCCTAGAAATGGCTGTTTGCTATGTGGACTAAACCAAGCAGTTCCAAAAGGTAGCATATATTTGGTTATGGATGGAGAGGTCCCTCTCCTCTGGCATTTCTTATGGCTCATCTGCAACATTCATACGGACTCACATCAATGGAGCTGGCCATGAGGGATCCTCTGTCAATGGCATGTTTCATAATTTTATAGATGTCTTTAGGTGCATCCTTTATCTCGTAGAACTCTGTGACTCCTCCAGTGAAGTCCTCCATGGCTTCGGTGGTGTTGCCTCCTTTCAAAGCTTCGTATGACCCATGGAGTCTTGGAAAGGGAAAAGAAAAATAGGATTCTCTTTTACACAGATAAAGATACCTACCTAAATATTTTTTAATACATTATATATATTTATCTTGTGTGTGTGTATAAATAAAGATATGTAAGCACACATACTAAAAAAAATCACAAACCATCTCAAGTTAACCCTCAAGTTAAAAGTTTTAAAACATGCCACCTGCACACATAAAAAAAAAACACAAACAAAAAAACCCACCCCAAAAAAGAAAGAGATGTTGAGAGTCAAATATAGACCTCTGAATGAGTAGCAAACCCTGCCCCCCTGCCCCAATACGTTTTATACCATCCCCAATTCTGAGGCATGAGATTCTGTGGGAAAAGGCACTCGTATGTTCAGAGCCTCTCTATGTGCTCATTATAGGTCCTGTACACAGTGGTCTAACCACCTCCCCAGCCAAAGCCTTGGCTGGGAGCCCGGCATGGTCCAGCGGGTCATTTTACTTTGCATAGGCCTTTTCCAGGAGGGCGCTCCAGAATTCATTGCGCTGGGAGGACTTCGTAAAGACCAGCTGGTTGTTGTACGTGGGTAAGCAGTCATCAATGACAACGTCCACCCAGTCTCCATAGCGCCAGAACTGAAAAAAAACAAGCGAAAAAAGCCTCTGGGTTGACCTGGTGCGGGGACAGGGGGAGCCTGGCTGAAAAACCGGGCTGAGAGAGGAGGAATATGGACATTAACTGCTTTGTAATGTGGCGAAAAGCAATGGCCATGGGGAGGGAAGCAGCTGGACTGAATTCCGCTGGGCAATGCCTGCGGGACAGCGAGAGGTCCCTTAAGAGAGCCAAGAGAAATGTGGAAAGCAGTCCATCTTTTCTGAATAAGCGGTTCTTCAGTAACTTGTTTTTGACAGAGCAGCTGCTTGCGAGCCTAAAAATAAATGCTCTTGCCAACTACCAGCGTGTCTGCGCTGGCTGTAGCACTGCATCTGAGCAGCGAGGCAGGACTGGGCACCTGTTGCTATCCCTTAGGCGCAGGACACAGCCATCTGCAAATGCTTCCTTGGTGGGTTAATGCTCCCTAATTGCCTGTGTGGTCTGGCCCTTCTGTGACTGCCCTGTTGGAAGAGTTTAGGGTCAGGCAATTCAATCCCTTTTCCTTCCCCGCTGCCGCTCACACTTCCAAAGGGTGGAGAAGCGAGAGGGAAGAGCACGCCCGAGATCCAAGCTCTCTCTTGGGAAAATACAGTTACCTCTGCTTCCTGCTAGATGAAGGGACTCACCTGGAAGTGAAAGATGCCAGCATAGTTTTGTATAAAGGACTGGTCATGAGGTATCACTCTACAGAGTAGTTTTTTATTCAGGGTCAGGCAAGCAATGGCAGCCAGGAACCAGCAGTCACCTGTAAACAAGCAGAAGCAGCAGACAGAATGAAGGGACAGAGCAACTAGAATCAAAGGGAAAACCTGAGATACTGCAAAGTGACATGTTAATTCTGAGTAGAGCATGCCATCGCCTTTCAGGAGAGGGCTTTTCTCCATGTGTTCTGCAGTACTTCAGCACTTTATTTATTTGTGCTCTGGAAATGCTCATGGGCATCACTTGTGGCTAGGTACGTGCCTGTTTAATATACAGTATTCCCTGTAATTTAGAAAAAGCCTCAAATCTCTTGAGCACTGTCACCTATGTTAAGATTTCCCTGTCCCATGCGAATGCCTACCTGACTTCCCATGTTAGTTCTCCTTCCAAGCTTAGGACAGAGACCAGCTGAGAGGTAACTCTCTCCCAGGGGGAGCTCTGTACAGCTTAGGTTCAGTCTCTCATTTTTATTTTCTGCTCTTAAGATAACCCACTGTCCCTGACATTCTGTGGGGGTCTTTCCTGCTTCATTGCTCTGATGTGTTTTCCTCTTTTTGAATCTGTGTCTGCACTGCTGTAAACACTGTCCCCTTCAGCGCTTTTCAGTTCCTCCTTCAGACTCTTGCACAAGTTTGCTGCCTCTGTGGGAGCTCTGGTAAAGTGACTTTCTCCCACAGTACTTCTGTGTTCAGCAAAGGATGCCTCAACCTTTAATTAAAACCTTCTAGCTGCTACTGTAAGAGAGGTTATAGGGTAAGCTTGCCCGAGCAGTGTGAATTAGCGGGGTAAGAGAATTACACGAGGTAGTGAAAACTAAACCTTATTGCAGGGAGTTGTAAAAGAAATTTACGAAACTGGTGGAGTGATAAAACATTTAGAAATACATATATGTATATATTTTGGAAAGCCATCTCTATACATACAACAGTACATTCTAAGTTACCTATTTCCCCTTAGGAAGGATGTGGGGTCTGCTGTGAATAGAACTTTTTTAAACTATCCAGCGTTCAGCAGAAGTAAAAAAGGTAAACAATGCTATATGTAGCTGGGGAAGGAATGGGAGACAAATTAGAGAACGTATTATGCATGTAACTTCATTTCGATCCACACCTTGGCAACTGTGAAGTTCTGGTCACCTCAAAAAGAAAGGCAGTTTTAAATAAATTTAAAAAAAAAAAAGTACTGGGAAGGTGGTGAGGACAGTCACAAGCACAGAACAACACTTAAATGAAAAGATTAACACACATTAAGATGTATTAGCTTAGGAAAAAGATCACAGGAGAAGTTATAAAACCATGAAAGACATGGGAAAGCTGAGTGGGGAATGATTTGACAAAGCAGTGCAGGTGAGTGCTGCGTGGACGACTGTTGCAGAGGCATCACTTGTACCTAAGTAGCGGCTCTATATATCAGAGTATCTTTGAGCATCTGAGCTTAAGGTCTTCAATATAGGAGTTGTCCTTGAGTACAAGGCACACTTAGCTGGAGGCCTTCAGAAGCTCCTGTATGGAAATAAAAGGACTAAATACCTGAAAAAATACAACAGTAGCTGATTAGATTTTTCTCTCAGTCTCACAACTCCTTCTCTTTATCTCTTATTTTTGTCTTAACTAATTTTTTCCCTCCTCAAAGCCCAAAAGAAAGGCCAAAGGGTGCTTTGTAACACACTCATGGTATTAGTTCATGAAAAGCAAAACACCCTGCAAAGCATCTTTTGCTTAAAATTCTTCCCTAGATTGCTGCTAGGCAGAAATCAATGATTTGCTATAGAGAGGAGGAGTCATTAGATGTGTAGTGGTATACTGAGGCAGAGGATGTCAGATATCACCTTGGAAGCAAAAGAAAATTAAGTGATGCAGGCTTTAAAAAGTGCAGACTTGAAATGAGAATTTCATACCTAATTCTCCTTGACAGATATCTGTTCTGTTGGCTCCACCGATAATAAACCGTGGATTCTCACAGATTTCCTGCAAAATATAAACAGCTGGATGAGCAGAAAAAGCATGCATTATGATGCCTGTTTGCCTCAGAAATAAAGACTGGTTTAGGATAATGTTTTCCTGTAGGATAGTTTGTGGATATCAAAATCTTTTGCAGAGTTTTCAGTTTCAGAGTTTCACTACAAAAATGTTTTGGAATCTGGATGTTCCAGACTTCAGCCAGAGTTTTCTCCATGTATCTAGAGGGTCTAATAGCTAGTCTGGGGGCCTCGCTCTGTACAGGGTTCAAACATATTAAAATGGGAAGAATAGGTAAAAATATTTTTCTACACAATAATGAAAAAAAAACCCCACTGGAGGAGACAGGAGAGCAGGTAGGTGGAAAGAGCATCAGAGGACCAGATTAAATTCTTTAAAAATGACTGCAGTTTTAAGGTGTCCTATTTCTGGTAACTAATATACTGGGCATGAATAGGGTTGAAGAATGCATTTCATCAGGAATTAACGCCAGTAATAATCCTCCTTAAAATTTGCCCAGGATCAGATTTTTAACTCTGAGGAATTAATCAATTGCTGGTTAAGAGATTTTATTCTTTTCCTCACATTACAGTATTTAATTGCCAATGCTGCATTCAGAAATGTATACAGACATCATTTGTCTCTGAGGACCAGAAGCTCTTCTTTTGTCCTGCACTTAGGACAATGCATTGGGTTTGTCAGTATTTATACTAGTACAGAATGGGCACAAGGTGCTGTACAGGCATGAATAATTAAGGAATTGCTGTAGGGAGGGAAGGACTACGTAGGAACTACCAGCAAATGATGTGGGACTATTTCAGGGTTACACAGAACCGAAAAGGTTGGGGCAAAGAACTATGAGGCATAGGAAAGCCAAGGGAAGAAGTAGGTACAACCTGTCCTACACAGGAAAAAAAAGTCCCTGCTTTATCCCATCTCTCATACTCAAATACATGGTATGGGGAAGAAGACGATGACACATAACTTTTGGACCCGTCTCTTGTGAGGGTGAGGAAAGAAAGATATTGCAACCTGAGGATCACTTCCCTGAGCCACTCAAATGGGGAAGAAGATATAGTCCAAGAACCCAGTCTGCTGGAGGGTGGCAGGGCTGGAGTGGGAAGAAGAAAGAAGAAACAACTGACAATTGCTTGTCATGGTACATGCAGATGATGCTACTTCTGCGGTCTAAAGCTTTTTTCCCATATCATTAATGTAGCTCTGGATTTTCCCAGACTCATGTTTCAGATCTAGCAGTTTCACTTGGCTTGAGCCCACTTTTTTCCTCCTTCACAGTAATCAGCAGAGTTGCTTTGATGCAAATATTTGGATTAGTCATATAGCCAGGTAGAGAGACCAGCTTCCGGCTTCCCCCAGCAGTCATCTTATTCTCCTGGAGGGAGGGAATGGAGGGATTGTCCTGTTATTTTGGGCCTCGGTCAGCTGTCCTGGGTCCAGTTCTGTCAAGGCAGCTGTTCGAGATGCTTTCATGCTTTTCTCCACCCACTTGCTTTGTTGAAAATATTCTTCCTCATGTTGCCGTGGTGCTCTCCTGAAAACTATCTGTGAGCTGCTGGGTTTTTGGATTGCATTTTTTCAACCTCTATTACTGTATTTTAGCTTGATCCTGCTCCTGTTGAAGTAACAAGCTCTGAAATCCAGCATGCTGTGTTTTAGATTAAGGTAGTTAGATGGTGCCTAAGTGTTTCCAAATATTAAATGTACAGCTATGAATGTTCCTCAGTGCAATTTATTGCATCTTGGTCTCGATTGCTTTGGAGGATGGTTGGTAAAGGAATGCAAAGGAGGGAATCGTACAATTGTCATATGGACTAATTTAGCTATGACAGAAATGCTTTTCTTGAATTTCTTTATGGTGGCCAGGTGCGTTTAGTACACTGTGGATATGCTTTTAATGCATTACTCTAGTTCATCTCCAGCTGTGCTAATTGTGCTGAGAACAGCTGAAGTTACAGGGAAAGGTTTCAAGGTCTTCCAAGGCTGATGAAAAGTGCTCAGGCAGCAGACTGAGATGACCTGGTGTTCAAGATGCAGGTGGCAGCTCTGTCCTTCCAGTCTTCCCGGCTGAACAAGGTATTGCTCTTCATCTCTTAGGTCAAGTTATCACAGAGAATCCCAATATGCTGCACTTCGTTGATGCAGTGATTCATCTAGAAAGAGTGTCCTCTGATCTGAGTGCCTCAGCCTGCCTTGGTGCTATCCAAAGGACTTTTGTGTTTGCTGGGTTGATTCAGGTTGGACTGTAATTTGATTACAAAGCCCAAGTTACAGCAAGGGAGACAGAGTATCCTAGGAAAAACCCATCAGTAGTGCACGCTGCTTTCTGGGCAGAGGGTACTTACGAGTCAGCTGGAAGGGAGCACTGGAAAATGCAAAGGCAGCATGCAACTAAAAATGGCATTTGACCTTTGTTATATTTTCATAAGCTTTTCTTCTGTGACAGGAAAAATCCCCCAGTCAGCTTATACTGTTGCAGCAAAAGGCATTAATTCCTTTAAAACCTGCTGTTAATAAACTATGGTATTCTAAGTAAATTCCCTAAACTGATCTTACCAAGTAGAGGAAGCATCTTCTTTGGCCTGCCTAAGACAATTTGTTACCCTTACCAAGCTTCTCCCTTGGCCTCTCATGGTCTAGGCCATGCCACTAAATGGCTGTGCTGCACACTTCAGGGCAGAGATTGACGTTGTCAGACACCAAGCTGGTTTTAGAGTTTCAGAATTGGATTACCCTCAACTGAAAGTCCTGCCTCAGTGGCACTAAATGCTGTCTTTGCTTTGTGGTACTGCCTTTGGAGGCACACATTTTGTGATTACTAAATTCAAACAGCTTCATACCTGTGCAGCAGATGATCTAACTGATTTCAGAATGAATCAGAATGATTTCATTCTAAGCAAAATCCACTAGTCTGCTGACTTGATTTCACTTGTATTCGTTATAAAAAGAAAGCTCCTCCTGCTGATTTTCTTGGCTAGAGAGAGGATCACCACAGGGAAGTCATTGAATCTGGCGGTTAATGCTATGACCTCCTGGCTATGAGCACGGAGAATGACAGCAGTGCATTTGAAAGCACAGTGTCATGGCAGAGCCTTCCTATTAGTGTTCTAGTGTCATTAGATCCAAATAGGACTGCAGCATGACCGCTCAATACTCTGTACTATGTTATAATACAGACTTTTTCCTCATCTCTCAAAGATCAGTGACCTTGTCCCAGCTCTCGGCTGAGAGAGGCTCCCGCAGGCAGCATAGGTGTGGTAGTCTGAGGCCATTAAGAAAGCTGAGCATGGCCTGTCACTGAGCTAGATATAACCTAGTGCAGGTGAGAACAGCTCTTTGGGCTTCTCTTAACTGCCATGGGTGAGTGAATGATACAGTATTATGCATTAACTAAGGGGGATTTTATTTCCCCTTTAAGTACCTAAACCATGGTCATGCATACTCTGAACAGAAACACTGGATGGATCCTATAGTCATCACCCAGGGAAACTTTCAGGGCTGTCACTTGGCTTTTGCCCGAATTCAGTATTAGGAGGTCTGCTCTGTGCATTCGTGTCACGTCATGGCAGTCACTAGCTGGGTAGAATTACAGGGGCCTTCTCGCTGCTCCCCATGCCATGGCTCACAGCTGCCTTGCGTGGCAGCCATCCTTCTGACGATAAAGCACAAGACCAGTCCTCATGCCCTCGCAGGAGCAGAGGCCAATCATTTTGGGAGGTGGCGGAGGAGGACCTGATCTCTGGGTAGCACTGCCTGCAAAAAGAAGAGGGCTAGATGCACGAGAGCAAGAGGTAGCTCTGGTGCTGGGATGCTGGACACCTCTCACCACCTCAGTAATAAATTGCAGGAGCCCCGAGGCAAAGGTCAAGTCACAGCATGGCCATTGCCAGGGGAAGCTGAGAGAGCCCAGGTCCACACGTGGGAGGGCGAGTTGCCCACGCCAAGCTCAGTGAGTGCCTCAGCTCAGAGCCAGGGATCAGGGTAGTATCATCCACGTGTCTGACTTGCTGTGGAGTCCATATAAATCTCAGGTACAAAAACAGACTCACAGCCTTTCCATATGTCAGCAGAGTATGCTGAGAGCTACAGCGAAGAAGCACTGCCCAGCTGAGGAACAGCACTGTCATCAGTGCTTGGTTATAGTGTTGCTAACTGGCCAACACATGCCCTTCAGATTAACTTTGTGATTCCTCAAATAATACTTGGAGCTTCCGGAAAACCTTGCACTCAGCAATCCCACGTGGATACATGTCATCGCAAATAATGCTCATTTAAGGCCAGGATTAATCTTTCATGTATATTATATGCTCATATGTTGATCCCATGCGGTGGGGGGGGAGCTTGGATACAAATTGGTTAGGTGGCATGACTAAGGTGACTCAGAAAGCCAGAGGCAGTCAGGAACAGGTTGCCTATTTCCCAGCTCTCTTTTTTAAATGAGATCTTAGAGCACATAGATCACTTGTTTATTTGCTATTTCTGTGTGTATGTGGCATACACAATATGCTATAGACTTCAGGGAAAGGATCTAGAGTGAAGCTAGTGTTAGGATATTCTCTCAGGACTTCTGAACTATCTGGTATTTTGATTTCTTTTAGAATATGTTACCAAGTCTGATTCAATTCAAGTTTGACCTGAATTTCAAAATGATTAAAAATTATCACTTTATAAGACTATATTTTATAAGCTAGTTGCTTTCTTTGCCAAAAAAATGCCATTGCAATTTAGTACGAACAGAAGTTATCCATATCTTTACAGATTACTACAAAACATGGCCTGTGCAATCAAGCCTTTACATTCGGTGCTTCAATGATTGTTTTAATCTCTTAGCAAAATACTCTTTAGCCCAGTATTACTACTTCATATTCATTTGACTTTATGATGTTCTGTTAACGTGTCTGTTGTGGCTATTTGTGTATATATTATCAGACAAATCCTACCGGTGCTACATAAACTGCAGTTTCAATGTCCAGTGAAGCGAAGTCCTGGGTCACTCTGAGATCAGGACCAGCAGATACAGGTCTTTTGCACCAGCACCCAAGAGAAGCCTCACTTTGCAGTTGTGGTATTGATGACAAGGTAGGGGACACATTATAAAAGGAGAAAGCACTATATGTGAGTCTCTCTTCTTCAGGGACCTACTGGGTACAGCAATGACTTTGTTTGTTTAAAAACAAACACGTTTGCAACAGAAGGCACAGGCACCTCTGCGAATCAGGCCCAGTGTGTCCCCGGCAGGAAAGTCATCTCTATTTGGGTCAGGACTGACTGGATCCCACAGCATGCCAGTACTCGGCAGGCGCAGACTGCAGCTCTCTGCATCTCCTGCTCTACCTGCAGCCGGCACCACAGACACAGTAGGTGCCTGAACACTTGTGTCAAAAGAACATAGATTGGTTTGGTTTTGATGTTTAGGTTGTATTTTGAGTCTTACACAGGCCCCAGCTTGTTGTTGCTACATGAATAGTAAGTATAGAGCTTCCAAACTTATTTGTTAATGAGTGGATTAAAAAAATATCTTTGGGATAGAGACCCTGAAGTCTGAACCTTCCCTAAAACAAAGGCTTGATCTGTGCACAACCAGTTATATCAGGCAAGTGTGAGGTTACATTGTGGGTTTTTTAATGTTTTGATGCTTTCTTGTAAGGGTAGTCGCACTCTTGTCCGCCCCAGGGTGCTGACGCTCACCCACTGTACTGCTCTATCGCTTTCCTCTCTACAAACAGGGGAAATCCCATCCCTTTAAGATGATTGACTTGCAGCTGCATTTAACTCATTCACACACATTTCCAGGAGCTGATGCAGCCGTGGTGATGATGAAGGAATGAGAGAGCACATACGCACCGGGCACAGCAGATGGGGGAGTCGTGTTGCTCCCCCTACGCTGCTCATGTTGTTGTTGTGACAGCGGCACGTGGCCTTTCTCTGTGTCTGTAACAGCCACCCGCAAGAGCTCCTGGTCCTTTGCTAATTAGTTACGTTCCCGTGGTTAGTTTTATCTATCACCACTGACTTTGCCATTGAAGCATAGATTTGGGTGTTGGGGAAGTATGACAAATCTAGAAGAGGCGGCCAAAAACTGCCAGAGAGAGGGAGCTGAGGAGGGTCCTCAGAACCACGTCCTTGGTGCCGGACAGGGGATGGCAGGGGCTGAGGCAGTGTCCCAGGGGCTGCCTTGCTGGAGGGGAGCAGCTGCCCAGCAGGAATGACAGGGAAAGAGGGTAAGTCCTCCTGCAGTAGGATGGGGAATCAATTGGGAAGTGAGGAATTAGTCCTCTGCCTGTGAGAGAGACTCAGGGCAGGAAAGAAAAAGGCGGCTGGCTGGGGAATGCCCACAAGATAGGAAAAATAAATGGGATTAGTAGGCAGGAGTGGGCCCTCACAGTCAACATTCATGGTAAGTGGATAACAAGCTAAACAACCTTTGCAAGTTGGCTAAGCAATGTTGGGAACAAACAACTGAATAAAAGCATGTAGCAGACCATAACCTGTCCTTTTATTTTCACAGATTAGGAAACCAGCAGAATACTAAAGCTGTAAGTGAAGTAAGGTAGTGTTTAAAAATTAAGCCTCAGCAAACCCAGTAACTTGTTGCAGAATGAGGGGACTTTTTCTTTGGTAGTTTCAGACAAGAAAATCCCTAGCAAATCATGCAAGAAGAAAATTAAATTCTGTATTTCTTTTTCTACATATTTAATTCCATCTCTTCTTCTGTTTCATTTTGCTTTATTGTATTTTAGTCATTACATACACACTCTCTGAGCTTCCAAAGCCCTAACTAGTTATTTTCCAGGAGAGCTCTACGGAAATATACTTCCAGCTTATTCCCCCGGCCTCCCCTGACAGACACTTTGTGCAAAAATGTAAGCTCACGGTGAATACTTCAATTTACAAAAACTAAAAGGCACTCAGCAAACACATTACTTACACGTGGTCTTTTCCATTCGAACTTGATGGGGATTTTCTGGCTATAGAAGAGGGAGGACTCATTCGGTGGGAAGTCAGGATCTTCATAGAGAATGTTTTTCTCCAGGCACTTCTTGTGAAGCTCTTCATAGGTCTTCTCCTTTACTTTGATAATAGGCTGATTGCGACTTATAATGGCAGAATAAATCCCCCCTGTGCCCCCACCCGCACCTTCAGTTGTAGTGCCAATAGTAGCGCTCGGAACTGACCCAGCAGCTGTCTGCTGAGCCACCGCTGCATTTATGGCGGACGGCATGGGAATCGGGCTTAAGGCAAATGCTGAAAGAAAGCAAGATCTTGCAAACTGGAAGGAAATTCAAGAAAAGAGGAAGTTGCTGTGTAAACCGCTTTTTCTATCCGTTGAAAGTCTCCTAGTCAAATGTGCAAGCAAAAAAATTCCATGTGGTTGAGCGTGTTGTGCATCCTCTCAAAGGGCATTTATTCCTTGATGTGGAACAAGATAATCTGTTGGCTGACTCCCGTGCCTGAGTTGTAGTATCTACAGCATGTGCGTGTTCCTGCTCTGTGCATATAAGCGTCCAGAAGGGACAAGCTTTAACCCATGAAATCTAAAAATAGCTACAGGCAGAGTGAGAGCGAGAGAGAGTGAGAGGGAGGGGGTTAGTGAGATGGTGTCAGTCTTCTGCGCAGCTCATGCCGAGGCCAGGCATGTTCCTGGGACAGGCTCTGTGTGCATGCTGACTCCCCGTGCAAGCAGCTCAGCTTTTCCTTAAGTAGAGAGAACAGTGAAACTGGAAGCTAAACTCCTGCTGGTTTGGGAACGTACTTATGAAGTACTGCAGGCCAATAAACTAGTCCTGACTTTCATGAAAGAACTGTTGTACTTGACTTGGTTTTTCTACCCTTTGCTGCGGAAAAGACATATAGAGGTTTTTACTAGTAGAGAGGATTATTTGCAGACATGCTCCTAATGGTGAAAAATGTAATTATTTGATGCTATGGAGGTCCGCTGGCAATACCTGCCTGCTGGGTTTGGCTCTTCTAGAGAACAGCTCGCCAGCACTAAGATTCATCTGGTGATAGCTACCTCCCATGTAAAAGGCATCTTTTCATATAGGGGCAGAAAACATTGCAATGGACCCAGCATGGAAACTGGGCCATTCTGTGTTTTAGGATATACCAATCCTATAGGAGACTTCTGACTTCACACATTTATTTTGTCACAGTGGGATAAGGGACAAATTCACCGTCTCTGTGAAAGGAAAATCTAACCATATGTTGCTCTTCCCTATAACCCAGTTCTTTAAAGGGTGACATTGTTTATGTGTCAAGAAAAGCCCCCTAACACCTTGATTTTCCTTTGATTGGTAAGTCTTAAATCACACAATGACATCAGTGTTATTTTTGCCTAATGACAGTGGACTCTGGCTCGTGTACACATTGCTGACCTTCTGCCCTAGTCCTATGGTGTTTTCCAAAGCACCGACTCTTTTTTCTTTCTCATCCATTTGCTTGGTTCACAGTTTTCAAATCAACAGTACAATGGACAATCTCTACAGCTCATTAAAAAACTCGGCTAGGGGAACTTTTAAAGAAGGTAATATAATTGGCAAGCTTGACTAACCTCTAGGAGTATTAATCCTCAGTCTTCTAATGGTGGCCTAAATCCTTTTGTTTTTATCATGAATGCAAGCCTTCTTGCACCAACAGGGCAATGAGAAAGGACAGATTCAAGTATTTGTGGAAACAGGAATGCAGTTGCTTCAGGGTGGGTTGTCCAGATGCAGAATTGATGACTTCCTCATTACATTTAGATGCAAGGATTGCAGGTCTCATATTTGACATTACTTTGCAGGACAGCTTGGCAGAGCCATGTGTCACTCTTTCCAGGATATTTCAAGAGCAATGCAAGTAGTGAGATGCAAGGGCTTCTCACTGCACAGCTTCAGCAAAAATGCTCATTTTGGAGCCTGTGCATATGTTCTTTCTTCCATATTCTCCTTTCTTGCCCCCCAAAAAAATTCATCTCTTGCGTCTCGTACACAGAGTTCTGTTTCGGGAAGAATGTCAGTAGCACAGGTGTGATATTTGACAAACTCCTTGTGGGCTGCTGGGCAGGATCAAGTGAAGGATTAGCAGCGGGCTGTTTTTGGTTTTTTTTTTCCCTTGGGATGTTCAGCAAGTGTCAGGGTACAACCTAGTGCTACAGCTAGCAGTTCAGATAGTGCCTGCATAGGGAATGGCAGGTGGACATGTACTTCTAACCCAATGCTCCTTTTTAAGGATGTTCAGGAGTATTTTGTGGTTATACTTGTTCAAAACCAGCTCTCCTTTTCTTATTTTTCACTGGACACACATGGTTTTCTTATGTAGGTCTTTTTTTTTGTGAAAAACAGCAGTTGCTAGTAAAAGACAAACAGCGTCTTTAAAGAAACACAATTTACCATAGAGAAGAATGGATGTGCTGTCTGCTACAAACAGCAAAATAAACCCTTTTTCCATTAGGAATTAGACCACCTTTTGCAATGGAATTTCCTGCAAGCAGAAGTACCCCACTAGCTGAACTGTTCAGACAGAGCAAAAGTGAACTACAGAGATGATAATCTTTCTATAATTTTTATGATGTTTTATCTCCAATTGTTTTCACTAATGAAATTCAATTACTTTTTTGTAAAGATATACTATAAATTTATTTCTTCATTTGTGGCATAAATATGTGGAAAAGTATCTGAGTTGCTACAAATATCAATGTAAATGGTATTCTTTGAAATTTATTTCCTCATATCTAAAGACACAGCTGCTAAGAATTTCAGCAACTAATTCCTATCGAAATCCATAGAAGTTAGGCACTTCATACCACTGAAAATTTGACCCATTGAGTACCTTCCATAATGCAGATATCGTACTGAGGGCCAGAGTATAACAGCTAGTCATTCATTTTAACCAGACACCCTTGGAAGAACACTTAGTAGTGATTCTCAACAGTAGAAAGAAGGTTGGAATGAATAAAGCATGTAACTTGCTTCATTGTTCCTTTATTTCACTTACTTTCCAACTTGAGAAATACCAGTTAAAACATTTCATTAAAAAGCTCCAGACAATAATTATATCCTGTCAGAAGCACTGCTATGTTTAAACATAAGAAGCAACTGTCAATTAAAGCTTAGAAGCTGATAGAAAAATAGGGTCTGTCTCTCTTCTCACAGATGTAAAAGATCTATTTGCTACTACTGTTCTACCTGGATTAACTTGTCTGCATTAAGCACAGCAGTGTTTAGGCTGCCAGTTCCTGCAGTGGAGACTCACACTGTCTGCTACAAGGGGCTGACAAACAGCTCTGCAGAATAAAAAAGAAGGAACCTAAGGGTCTGGTGGGGAACAAACTGCACTTGGAAGTCAAGAGTGGAGTAGTCACAGTTTGCTCTCACACTTGCGATTCCCAGAAATCTGCCCTGCAGAGGACAAACAGCAGCAGGTGGGAATGACTGACAGAGCACAGGGAGAACTTAGTAAGAAAAGTAGGGAACAACGTACAAATGGACTGTTACGTTACCTTTAGTTGGCAAAAATGGTGACCACCCTCCTCTGCTCCCTACGAGTTAATATACTGATGTTTTTAGAAAATACTTCCTTATCTTGCTAAAAGAAATTAAGTAAATTTTGTCCTTTTATATCCACAAAACCCAACTGATGTTCAGGTTTGACTCTAAGCAGAACAGGTTTTAAAATAATATGGTTGACAAGCGTAGAAAATGGAAAGGACAAAAAACCTGACCATGGAGCAATGGTAGTCTGCGAAAAGAGGCAGGATGGGTGACTCAGGATGCCTCCTAGTTTTGAAAGGGAAGAAAGCATCAGGACACACCAGTTCTGTTTGCAGAGGTGGTGGGAATATCCTAAAATACGTTTAAAGGAAGCCAAACCTTGACAAGAGGTCAATCCTGGCATGTGCAGGTCAACCAGGGGATCAGGCCCAGCCAGCATGGTTCATGAAAAGCAGGTCCTGCGTGACCAACCTGATCTTCTTCTATGGCCAGGTGACCTGCCTAGTGGACGAGGGAGAGGCTGTGGATGTTATCTACCTGGACTTTAGTAAAGCCTTTGACACTGTCTCCCACAGCATTCTCCTGGAGAAGCTGGTGGCTCATGGCTTAGGTAGGTGTACTCTTTGCTGGGTAAAAAACTGGGTGGATGGCCAAGCCCAAAGAGTTGTGGTGAACAGAGTTCAATCCCGTTGGTGGCTGGTCACAAGCAGTGTTCCCCAGGGCTCAGTACTGGGGCCAGCCTTGTTTAATGTCTTTATCAATGATCTGGATGAGGGGATTGAGCGCACCCTCAGTAAGTTTGCAGATGACACCAAGTTGGACNGAAAGGAGGGTGTGGTGAGGAGGGTCTTGGCCTCTTTGCCCGAGCAACCAGCGATAGGACGAGAGGTAACGGCCTCAAGTTGCGGCAGAGGAGGTTTAGATTGGGTATTAGGAAAAATTTTTTACTGAAAGAGTGGTGAGGCATTGGAACCGGCTGCCCAGGGAGGTGGTGGAGTCCCCATCCCTGGAGATGTTCAAACAACCTGTAGATGTGGCACTTCAGGACATGGTTTAGTAGGCATGGTGTTGTTGAGTTGATGGTTGGACTAGATGATCTCAGAGGTCTTTTCCAACCTTAATGATTCTATTCTATTCTAAGAGTTGGAATATGTGGAGAAGCACAGCTTTCCATAAGCAGATTTGCTTCACTGGGCTGGCTTTGACCAATGACATTCAATCTTCCAAAAATGCCAACTCTTTCCTAACAAAATACTTTTTTTTAAGTAGTACTTGCAGAGAGAGGGGAGAAATAACATAGAAAATGTTTCCGCATGATTTTGGCTGCTACCCTAAGCCACTATTGCACTTGCAAAGACCTGTGCCTTTACAAAATCCAAATACCAGTTTCAAAGCCAGCTATTGGAAAGACTTCCACGTTACTGTCTTTTACTATTGCACAACTGACTGGGTCAACCTACTCAAACCTTACCTTCAGTGACTGAACTGTTTGGCTAGCCTGATATTTACTTTCCTGTACAGACTGCCTAATTTTGCCTTGTCATAAGGACTGGAAAGGGGAAGCGTCTGTAATCACACTGGGTGGCTCCTTCCATGTTTTCACAAGGCAGCTTGCAGGCAGACCCTCTGCATCTGGCATATCTACTGATGCTGCTTTTCAAAGTGGCCCAGATCTGCTCTTCTCAAGTACTCCAGTCTCTGAATAGTGGGATTTCCAAATACTTACACTAAACCCCAAGCCAATGAGCCACAATCTCACCCCATCAATTTATGATTTTTTGGTGCAAGGGAAGGTAGAACTCAACCTTAATGCCTAACTGAAGACAGCCTGGAGCAGACAGTACTTAGCTTTTTTCCCCAAAGATACAATCCTGGTGCTATTACTTTTGCCGAATAGAAGAGCTATCCAAGTTTAGATTAGTGCTTTAAGGGAAAAATTGTAGGAAATGTTGGTTTGGGGGTGTGGGTGGGAAATATGTTCCTTGATTTGACTGGATTCAGGTGAACATTTTAAGTCCTCTCAACTTATTTCCCCTCGACCTCTCAATGAATTCTCTGAAGTTGCATCTCCCTTCAGTTGATGCAAATCTCCCAGTCAGCCTCGACACTCAGGGCTAAATTTTCCAGTGTCAGCGCAGAGGTCTTCGTATCGTATGTGAAAACCACTTCTTTTTCTTTCCCATCTGAACAGGACAAGAAAGTTTACTATATGATTTAAGAAGAACCCTTCTGAAACACAGTTACACATGATTCCCTCCAGTTTCTAATTCAGACTGTCCCTGCCACTGGTGGGAAGGATTGGTTAAAAAAGAAAAAAAAGTAGTCAAATCTGGCCAGTATGCACATAATAATGCAGCAGAATTGGAAAAACTATTCCTTTTTTTTCTGACCTTTCAAACTATGGTACATCAAACTACGGAACTATTCAAGGATTTTTCTGAAAAAATAAAAAACAAAACCAAACCCTTGTTTCAGCATAGGTTTTCCTCCAAGCACCCTAAAACTCCTTGAGATTGACAGATGGAGGCAGAAAGTCCATGTCCACACGATTCCCAAAGTGAAGGGACATGCTTGGAAAGCAGCCAGAAATTATAAGCCCTTTCTCTAGATGCTACTGCCTATCCATACAGGATCCCTCACAATTTCTAGAGATCCCCACATAGTCACGAACTCCAGACACTTTTGAAAGAGCAAGAGAACAGAAGAGTAATCCTGGTTTTGTCTGCAAGTTTCCTGTTCTAGACTAGACAGGCTTACGGACCTGAGCAAATGGGCCTTCATTTGAAGCGCTATCTCTGGTCATATTCTGTGCAGGACAAAGTTATCGGTACTTGTTAATCCTGAACAACTTTTACTGATTTATCTATTGCCTTACAAAAGCAAGTGTTCTTCAGCTCTGCATGTAATATTAAGTGGTGAGTAGCTGCTGGCTCCTTTCACTGAATTCTGTCCTTGATATCAAAAAAGTAGCAAATAAATCCAAAAGACACCCCCTATGCTGTAACACTTCGTTTACAGACCTGTCAGTTGGCCACCTCTAGTGAATGGCAGCAGAGCCACAGTATTGCAAAAAATTGTAGTAAAACAGAAGTCAGTTCATTACCCTTGGAACAGGCTGTCACAAAAGTGGGTTGCTGTCCAAATCCCAGAACTATCACCCGTTCAACCACACATGTAGTATGGTATTGTCCGCTTTCATCTGTGCAGCTGAAAAAGAAAATTATTTCATATATATTAGTTTCTGTCCATCAGTAGAAGTTCAGCGTCATACAGAGAAAGTACTACCTCAGTCTCACCCTGAAAATTCCCTATACTGGTTTCCTTTCCTCTATTTACATTTCCCCTGAAACAAGAAAAACTTTCTGCCATTATCAGTTAATTTTCCACTGCATAGCAGATTTCACAAAGTTAGAAGAAAAAAAGTTTGAGAAGATCTTTTGTGGAAAAAAGCATGGCTTTGACAACCACAACAGTTCTGGATTTTTGCAAAAAGTTAGTTGTTAACTGTTTGTCAAAGCCATGCTTTTTGCCACAGTATCTTCTCAAACTAGTTAAACTACTAGTTAAAACTCCTAAGTATAAATGTAAAGCTAATTTTAACATTTTTCAAGTAAGACATTTCAATCTGAGGCACAATTGTCTTTTGTTTTGTAACTAATTTAATTTTTATTAAAAAGCTCTAAAAAACCTCAAATCAAAATGAAACTTTCCTTTCCGGAGTGAACAGAATGTTCTATCATTCATCTCAAAATTACTTTTTTTTCAACTTCTAGATTTGCTAGCAATTTAGCAACATTTTGCTTTTCCATCCTGAATTTTTAAGCTTTTCAGATTTTGTATCCCAGATAAAGAGATGTGAAGCATAATTTTAACCACATTATCCAAACTAATCTGGTCTGTGTTAAATTTTGTAGTTTTAGGACCACCTCCTGCATATTTGCAAACCCTGAAAGAATAAAGAAATGCATGTAAAATCACCATTTATGCACTGCACAGCTCTATGGACAACATACCTCAATAGTAAAAATGTCACAGTGACATATTTAGCATCTCCTTCCTTACGAGCAGCTATGGATACTTTTGGCTTTTAGGCTGTTTCACTCAACCTTTGCAGGTTGTGCTTCCTTTCAAGTGCTTTTGTTTGGTATATTTTACCATGCCAATATATATGGTGCATTTGTTGATGACTTTTGGAGACTACATGTAATGCTGTCTGTCTGTGGTTCCCACATAGAATCATAGAGTATCTCAAGTTGGAAGGGACCCATAAGGATCATTGAGTCCAACTTCCTGCTCCTCACAGGACTACCTACAGGTAAATCATATGACTAAAAGGATCATCCAGACACTCCTTGAACTCTGACAGGCTTGGTGCCTTGACCACTTTCCTGGGGAGCCTGTTCCAGCGACAGACGGTAAATTCAGCGAAGAAGATCTTAGAAAAATACATCTGAGAAAATACAAACACTCCAGGTGTTCCCTGTTTGCAAATCTCCCAGTTTATCTTCTTTTGTCTGGCTTTACTCTTGCTGATGACGTTCTTTGTATTTGACTAAATCTGTAGAATCTGTAGATTTGACTAGACTGAAACAACATGATACAACTCAGTATTTCATGTGTTGCTGCCCTTAGACTTATGCAGAAGAACATTGTTTACCTCTGCAGTTTCTGCATGCTCTGAGAATTCACTAAGCAATAGATAAGACTAATACTTCCACATTTGTAAGAAGGGCTCATGAACTAGAAAGGCATTTCCAATAACAGTGTGTTGGTGGCTTTTGTCCACAATCGCTGTTACCTGGAAGAGAGAATGTTCTTGTGAAACGTGAATTTCCGATACAGAAACTGCTTCTTGTGGAGATACTGAAATGAATGCCCATCATCTAGGTAGAGCTCACCTCTTGCACAGGCCTGTGAAAGACACCAGATGGAGTACAAATTAACAGCAGCTTCTAGTGCTGGACAAATGTCCCGGTTTCAGCTGAGATAGAGTTCATTTTCTTCCTAGTAGCTGCTATAGTGCTGTGTTTTGGATTTAGTATGAGAACAATGCTGATAACACACTGATGTTTTAGTTGTTGCTCAGTAGTGTTGACACTAGTCAAGGACTTTTCAGCTTCCCATGCTCTGCCAGTGAGGAGGCGCAAAAGCTGGGAGGGAGCATAGGCAGGACAGTGGACCCAAACTGGCTGAAGGGCTATTCCATACCACATGAGGCCATGCTCAGTATATAAACTGG
>VZTL01074268.1:5211-19602 GCA_013400535.1 Scopus umbretta | reverse complement strand
AGGGAAGAGATGTAACCTGCCGAGCCTAGAGATTAAATCTGGGGCAACCTTCAGCCCTGACCTCCTAATTCTACATCCTGTCTTCCCTTGCACCTCATTACTCATTGGGCTGTCTAGTCTGGACTCCAGCCTGCTAGATTAAGGACTGCAAGTTTATTTAAAAGGAAACAAAACAAAAACACACCAGTTTTCCTCATTGCTGGCGGCCATCAGCATGGCTCATTCTGCAGGACCACACAGGGAGCAGAGTCAGTGGCACGCTGACAATTAACTTGCCCGTCAGCGCAGGCTGGGAGCACTGCAGGGTTTGGAGGCTGCGGAGCCTTTTTCAGTACTAACAAGGAGCTGGGCTATCTTTTCTGAGACACAGTTTTATAGTGCATCACTTTGCCCCAAATCCCACAGAGCCAAGCCCTGTTTTCAGATTGCTGCCTGCTCTGGGGGTGTGTAGCCCCCCAGTTCTGCAGGGGCTCTTGGGGAGAGGAGATGCTGGTGCACACCAGTGCACGATGCTACCTGCTGGGCTGCCCACATGCACCGTGCTGGGGGTTGTTCACCCATCTTAAGGTGCCTGGGGGTCCAGCCAGGATACAAGAGAGACCCGGCTGCCTCCACGTGATGGGACAATGCTGGCCTGAGACATCAGGGCAAGGAAGAACTGGCCACCTGGCCTGTGGCTGAAGGGCTTGGTGTGGGACAGTATGCCCAAAGGGACACGGATATGGTTTTACTTCTGCTTCATCTGAAGGGACAAACAGGCTCTTTTGGGGCTGTCCGGCTGCATTTCACATTCTTTTTTCCAGACTTGAGTTGATGGGTGTTGCCCACAATCTCCTTCTGATCAAAAGTGGGGAAATTCTTAGGCATAAAATCCAGCTCAGCTATGACCCATGAAGGACCTTATGCTGCTGATACTTTGTCAGGTAATCAAGTTACAAGATTTAACTGTACAAAAGTACCGGATGCAGTTTGTTTGTTTTAACTCACTGAAAATGTTTAAACCTACAAAAGGGGCTTAGAACATTTACAGACATCTTTAAAACTAGAATGTATGAAAAATGACATTTTTGCATTCAAAACCTTTGCAGGGTCCATGTATGCAGGCAAATACAGTGATGTGACTGTATGATGGATTATTTGCCAGTATATGAACATGAAACCGTAAGCACAGAAAGGCAAACATTCAGGTTTCATTTTGAAATTCTGGACATAAATAAAATCATTGTTTCTTACATCGTGCTCATCCTGGACAGTGCTGCCCAGGTGGGTACAGGAAGCAGAAAGGCAAGCTTGCATCATCAACAGGTGTGCATCAGTTAATCACCATCCTGCTGATTATATTTACATATACCCACATAAATAAAGCTGCAACCCCCCAATAAGAAGTCCTTGCATGCTGGCAGCTAGGGTCTTTGGAAATGCCTCTCTGTCTGGTCTCCTGGAGAAGGTGGAAGTACTACATGGATGCAAGGTAAGTGAAATGACTGTATATGGATACATTATGCTGTTGCATTGTGACTTTGTTTAAAACTCAAACCAAGTTGCTGTATCTTATTCTATAATGGGGTAGGTGATATCATATCACCGATGAAAAGAAAATCTTTAGCATTTAACTGTCTCTGCTTATAACTTTAACTGTGGGTAACTCCTAACCTGCGTTCAGGGAGTGAGGTCCTCAAGGCATACAAACGCTGAGCAAAGATTAGCATACGCACACAGAGACACTAGGATCTCTGTGTATAAATATTTGTAAAAAGAGCATCTTGATGTGGGGCTGAACTTGTCTGCAAGGCCAAGGCAGATCAATACACCTACTTCTGGTTGATATTAAACACAAAACGTGATTTTATGTGTGCATGTAAAGCAGTGCAATTTTTCTCTAGGAAAGTTTTGTGCAAGGTTCAGACCCAGCTTGCTGACTGTCTGTGCTGCTGCTACAGCCATTCAGGCTCTTGCATACCTTCAGGCTTTCATTCCAAGAGCACTTCTGGTGCCAGAGGGTTTTGGTAACAGTTATAATGTGAATGATTATTTCCATTGAGGAAGACATTGGTGATAACAGTGATGAGAAGGTAGATGTGTTGTAAGCCACAGCTTGCTCAAGGCATTAGACCATTAGGGTATGCAAGGACAGGCTCTATGTACTGCTAGTGAGGAAGCTGCTCCGCAAATGAAATAATGGCATGTTAGTGGGGAAATGAAGATGCTAAACAGGGTTTAACCTCTGAGCTGCCCCCTGTGAATAAAATGTTTCCAGAAGTCTTAACAGACTTGGCCTGAGCTAGGTGTTCATTCAGCTAATGAAAACATTATACCACTTCTGTCTACATGATGTATTCACCAAGCACTGTGGTGAAGGAGATGTGTTTTGGCCACTTTTGTTGTCAAGTTGCCTAATACCAATGTGGACATTATAAACTCAAGCAGTATTTAAGTTGCTGTGATCTTAAATTTTATTTTCTTGCACAGCTGCCCGAACCAGCTTACATGCTGATCAGTATCTGCTGCAGCCTGGGAATAATCCAGCTCCAGCTCCTTGGGCAAGGAAGTAAATCCTTACTGACATCAATGAACTGAAAAATTCTGAGGCCTGGCAGTGACAAAGGGAATAGTGAATGAGAGCAGTAATTCTTTATATTGATCTACTTTTCCTGCTCATCTACTAATAACATTGGCTGTTTACCCTCTGTAATAAGCTGTGATAGGTGCTTATGCTGGTACTAGCTTTCCAGTTCTCCCAGTAAGCACCAGTATGCAGGAACCAGGAAGCCCCCAAATAAAGGAGCTGGCTAAAACCACATAAAATTAAGTGTATTAATGTTTTAAAACTTGCAATTCGATCTCCTGTCTGACAGCTTTAGATGTTGATTTTATGTCTAAGAATTTCCCCACACAATATTTAAAGAGCCTTCAGCCCAATCTACCAGACACAGGGGAACACATAGGAAGGGAACCCTCATACGGCCCTATTCTGTGTTTCCACGGCTATGTGCAGAATCCAGGGAGACACCAATGCCTTTGTCTCAGCTCTGTATTCCTTACCCTTTGAAGGGAATTGGAGTTTAATCTGCTCTTTATATTTCTACTTCTACTGGTAATTCTTGAGCTTGTATTGTGTATCATTAAAGGTAGTAGTGTGTGACCATTTTATCCCAAAAGTAAATATTATTTGTCAATTCACCAGCTGAGATTTAGTACATTTTAAAGATACGGGACTGCTTCTGAGGAGCATCTAAATACAGACTGATTTCACAGCCTGAAGAAAATGCAGAGGATTAAAAGTGGGTACAACAAACGCTTATAAGATCAACAGTGTCGTGAAAAAGTTAGTGGGAACAAGAATTTAAGAACTTGGTGCATGTTCACACAACACATAGTGAGACTGTGGAATTCAGTGCCCAAGGATGTTGTGGATACCAAAAGTGTACATGGCCTTAAAAAGTGATTATGCAATGTAATGGATGGGGAGGTGGGATAATCTATCAAGGGCTATAAAAAGCAATCTAGATACCAGCTCTGGCTCAGCTAATCAGAGCTGCTGGATAGAGAAAGCTGGGAAGCTGTGCTATGAATGCAGCATCACCATCATCTAGATGCCCTTTTCTGGTCTCTTTACTAAGTGTCTGCTCTGGTGGAGAAGGAACAATACCTTCCCTAGACAGGACATTTGCTCTGATCCTTGTACAGCTGTTGTCAAATACAGTGTAGGCTCAGGTTCAGCTATATTAAAAAAAAAAGCAATAAGAAAAGCAGATACATACCTTGTTGACAGATTCTGTGCCTGCTTTTCTGACAAGGGAAGATGTGTGTTTGTCCTGAGTGAGAAGCCGATGTTAAGCATACCTTGAAAGTGAACTGTATTATGCTGCTTAGCATAAGAATCTTCTGCCAGGGATCCTTAATGTTCATAATGAGCCAGTCAGTCTTTACTGCAGGAGAAACTAGCCCAACAAGTTAGAGGACACTTCCTTTGGAACATTCTAAGCTTTAATTTCTTTCAGTTTAATACAAAACATTAAGTTCTACGTCAAGACTAAATCCCTATTAAAACTTTAAGCTCTAAAGCATGTAACAAATATTTTCTAGCAAAATCTGATTTTCTTAAAAGTTGAGATGCTCTGTGTGATAGACTTACTTGTGTTGGGTAACTTTGAGACTTTCAGGGCCTACTTGTGCCAAGCACAGTGCAGACATAGAGTGAAATGGGGAGGCAGGCATTTGTCTGGACACCAAATTGCACTGCTTTAACTAAGAACTTTCCCACCTCAAAGCATTCACAGGCTGCCTGGGCTGATCCATGCCTGGGAATCGGGCAACTGAGGGAGCCTAAACCACCAGTGCCTCAGCATTTATGGCTTGCCCATTGTAAGCAGTTACTGCCTGTAACCCGCAAACCCCCATCCTGGCTGTTGAGACAGCCCTGTGCTGGGTGCCCTTGAAGGCTCCATCCTCTCCTGCCAGCTCATGAGCTGCAGTGCCTTGGCCACAGGCCCCCACACAGGGCAGGTCCGGTGGAGCTGGACGGCTTGAAGTGATGATGCTTTAAATACTTTCAGGAAGAATAAATGGAGCCTGCTCCTCAGACCCCACAGATGAGCGGGTGCATTAATTTAAATTAATCTTATTTAAATTATACTGTAAATAATTGTAAACCTTTCACAGATACGCAAACTCTATGAGTAGAAGTCCATTAAACACAATAGATAGTGAAATACAGAGGCCAGCCAGACAAAACAAGAGGTTGCTACATGAAACCTACACACCCATGCTCATATTTTACCTTTTTGCAGTTTGCTGGTGTAGTAGGAGGGTCCTGTGAGAAGGTGAGGCTGCTGCTTCCTCCTTTTTCATACACATAGAATCATAGAATTATTAAGGTTGGAAAAGACCTCTGAGATCATCTAGTCCAACCATCAACCCAAAACACCATGTTAACTAAACCATGTCTTGGAGTGCCACATCCACATGTTTTTGGAACACCTCCAGGGATGGTGACTCCATCACCTCCCTGGGCAGCCGGTTCCGATGCCTCACCACTCTTTCAGGAAACAAATTTTTCCTAATATCTAAACTAAACCTCCCCTGGTGCAACTTGAGGCCATTACCCCTTGTCCTATCGTTGGTTACTTGGGCATAAAGACCAACACCCTCCTCACTACACCCTCCTTTCAGGAAGTTGTAGAGAGCGATAAGGTCTCCCCTCAGCCTCCTCTTCTCCAGACTAAACAACCCCAGTTCCCTCAGCTGCTCCTCATAAGACTTGTTCTCCAGGCCCTTCACCAACTTTGTTGCCCTTCTCTGGACACGCTCCAGCACCTCAACATCCTTCTTGTAGTGAGGGGCCCAAAACTGAACACAGTATTCAAGGTGCGGCCTCACCAGTGCTGAGTACAGGGGCATGATCACTTCCCTACTCCTGCTGGCCATACTATTCCTGATACAAGCCAGGATAGCATTGGCCTTCTTGGCCACCTGGGCACACTGCTGGCTCATATTCAGCTGGCCATCAACCAGCACCCCCAGGTCCTTTTCCACCAGGCAGCTTTCCAGCGACTCTTCCCTAAGCCTGTAGCATTGCATGGGGTNGAGAGTGGCTTGGCAAGCTCCTCTGCCAGCTCCCTCAGCACTCTCAGGTGGATCCCATCCGGCCCCATAGACTTATGAGTGTTCAGGTGGCGTAGCTTCCTCCTGGATTATGAAGGGTTTACCCTGCTCCCCATCCCCATCTTCTAGCTCTTGGGGGCGGATACCCCAGGGAGAACTGGTCTTGCTAATAAAGACTGAGGCAAAGAAGGCATTAAGTACCTCAGCCTTCTCCTCATCCCTGGTGAGCATGTTTCCCCTGCATCCAACAAGGGGTGGAGATCCTCCTTGGCTCCCTTTTTGCTGCTAATGTACTTGTAGAATCTTTTTTTATTATCTCTTACAACAGTGGCCAGATTGATCTCTAACTGGGCTTTCGCCTTCCTAATTTCCTCTCTGCATGACCTAACGAGATCCCTATAGTCTTCTTGAGTTGCCTGCCCCTTCTCCCAAAGGTGGTAGACTCTCCTTTTTTTTCCTGAGTCCCACCAAAAGCTCCCTGTTCAGCCAGGCCAGTTGCCTTCCCCACTGGTTCGTCTTACAGCACATTGTAGGACCTTGGCCTAAAGAATGTTAATGAGAAAAAAAAATAAAATCACCTAGAGTACTTTCTCAAAGTGCTGAGGGTCTGGATTTGAGTTAGAGAAGGATAGGAAGGCTAAAAAGACATTAAAACCTGAGGCAGAATGGGACATTGCAAAGAGCATGGGTATATGCCAAGAATAGAGCTAGCAAAGTAAGACAGACTAAATCAAATGCATCCAAGATAATTTGCAAGGATAGGGCAACCAAGGGAAATGTATGCATTAATAAAAGCTGGGATTTACCTGAATCTGAAAAAACTGCCTTAAATATATCACAGTTGTCTTTCTGGTAGCATATTGGGTTTTTTCCCCCTAGTAGTATCTGATGTTTACTTTGGCACTTGTGGGGAAAATGTCAGTGAGAGAACTTCTGTTAGCATGCCCTGCTGTATGATGTTGAGCTATTCCAGTACTACAGCAGCTATTTTTCAACAGATTAACATTCAGATACAGGGAGAGTTCATCCAGTTCACATAAATCTGCATTGAAATTTTATGAACTTATAACTTTTTTATTTGGTGGGCCACCTACCAAATGAAAACAGATTTCTTACATTCTTGTAAGAAATAAGAAACAATATTAAAACAAAATCTACAAAAATATATACCTTTCTGAAAATATGAAAGTGCTAATCTTTTACAGTAGCACTTGTGTTCCCAGCCCTTTTTAAAAAAAACAAACAAACCAAACCAAAACAACTTAATTGTCTTGTTACTGGATTAGGGTTTTTTTTCCTTTTTGTTTGCTTTAAAGAGAAACATGCCATCAAAAAATAAAAAAGGATGGGAGCAAAATTAAGGCATTGGGTTGGCACTTCGGAGATCTGGTTTCAGTTCCTGACTTTGTCAAACACTTCCTATGTGACCTTGTAAATGTCACTTTTGAGCAGTAAAAGCATCTGGCCTGATCTAGTGAAACATGTATTTAATTTTAAGACGCAAGTAGTTTCACTTACATCTCACACGCTTAAATTTAAAGGTATGTTTACATGCTTTGCTGGTTGGGAGCCATAATGCTCAGCCACTTCCAGGGTGAAGTGTGTTACCCCTGCTGACTCCAGTATCCCAACTGCAGAGTGAGGGTAATGAATATTTGGTCTTTTTGACTCTAAGTTCTCCAAAGCAGAGGCAGTGGCTCTCCTTGCATGTACAGCAGCAGCACAGTGGGGTCTCCATTCCAAGTGCAGGAGTAATGCATATAATTTGTATGGATACAAGCTGCAAATTCAGATGCCTTTGTTGTAAATAAAAATCTGCATTTAGGCACTGAAAAACTGGCCTGATTTTTCAGAGTGGCTGAGCAACCAACACTCTCATCAAGTCAAGAACCCATGAATGCTTTGTGCTTCAGAAAATTAAGTCACTTATTTGGAGGCTAAAAATAGATTTTTGAACCCAAATTTCAAGACTCAAAAGTTTGCCTATATCTCTTTTAAATGTACTCTGATATTGTATTTTGTCCCTTGCCATTATAACTAGCCATAGCCATAAATGCTATATAAAATTAAGATTCAGAAGTAAAAATACCATCATTTAACCATTTCACTGTTTTCTAAATGTAGTTAAAGAGTAGAATCTCACTGAGACATTTTAAATAATGTATATAATATACATATGTGTATACACATGTTTTTAATGTACATAGTATACAATGTTATTTTATGGCATAGCAGATGTTTCTTAATTCCCTGACACCATGCACTGAAGTAAGATTATGCCAGGCTATTTTATTATGAATAATGTGCTTGCTCCATCATTAAGTGGGTTATTAAAGACATAAACAAACTTTTATGCCCTGCTTTTCAACAGCTGTTGGTGGTCTACGAAGTGATAATCCTGCTTTCAGCAAATATTCTTAGACTTAAACCCAAAATAAATAGATTTCATAGGCAACCAAGTTGAATCATGAGTGGGAAGATCACAAATTTGTGAAATCTCAAGCACCGTGGAAGCAGAAATGGTAATACTTCTAAGAAAAGCCCTTAGATTGCAGGCTGGAAATGAGATGGCTGCTCCATATATCATTTCTTCCTACAACCACACAGTAACTCTTATACTAAGCAAACAACCTTGACTGGCATTTATTTCAGCGGCAACAGCAGGGGAGGAAAGATTTAAAAGCAAATGCTTTATTTTAAATAAACAAATAAACATATTGCAAAAATTCCGGTACATATGACAATAGATGGTTTTTCCTTCCTAATTAATTATGTGGCAAAGACACAGTTGCAAATCCTGTAACCTTAGCTTTGAGAAAAATCAGCTGAGTAGGTTGGATAACTTCAAACAAAAGGGTAGACAGGACAATAAAGGTTAGGTGGTCATGTTCCGTCACGGGCGCTATAGCTATTAATTTAAACGGATGTGACCCCTACATGACAAAGCTCCAAAGGTGTATGGGGAAGCGGTTTTATTCTTATAAATAGGACTGATGCCAGGTCAACCAGCGCCCCTCACTTTGGACTTCCTAAAGAAAACAGCTTCAGACAGCTGAGCAAAAGAGTTATGGAGAGTGCTGAGATAGGAAATATCTACAGTTCCTGATATATTATGATTGGCCCCAGGAATGAGGAAGCTGAGAGCCAAAGGTAGTCCTAAAGGGTGCTAAACTGTACAGCACTAATGTACACAACAACATCCTCATACAAGCAGATGTTTGTTTTTTTTATTTATTAAAAAAAAAAGGAAGGGGAATGGAAATTTTATTTAGACCACGTTGCACTCACCCTAGGGAGGAAAACTAAAAGGGGGAGAATGTGGAACCAATTTTCAAGCTTGAGCAACTGAAAGTGTATTAAATGATTCTGTCATCAACATGAAATGAGAAAAAAGTAATAATTTATACAACAAATTGGGTAATTGTAGCTGCATGGACAAATGATATTTCTTCCCTGATAACTGAATAAACATTGTTACAAGAGGAAGGTTATAAGGAAATAGCCACTTTAGTGAACTACAAGCACCATGTCTCCTGTTTCTGTTCGTATCAAAAGAAAGGCATTAAGGATTGAAGGGCATATATGCTCTTGATCACAAACAAATATTTTCAGTTACTTAGCTGTTTTCTTAGTAAGTGCATTGGACTTGCTAAAGATGGGCTTAGCTTCATATAATTAGAAGCAATCTCAGCCTGATTACTGCATCACGCCAAACTCAATTTAATTTTTTTTTAAGAGATATCAATGTAAACTGGAAGAATTACAGTGATAATATATAAAACATAAAACTTATTTGTTTATTTACTCTATTGTTTTCTTAAACATAAGCTGCATAAAAAGTAACAAAACCAACAATATAAACTTGTAGTAGATACATCCAGAAAATAAATAAGGAATACAGTGGAAGCAACAGTAAGTCAGGGTAACATGGGGTGTAAGGCAACACCTTCTGGGCTGTCAGGTTACTTAATACTGGAATAACGCAGTGGTCAGCCAGGGCCAGCAGAAGGACCGTGAGAGCAAACCTGAAACACACTGAAAACCCAGTGGACAGAGCACATGTGGGAATACATGTATAGAACAGTTAAATTCCTAAGCTTCAGGACCTTCAAGGCTTTATTTTCTTTTCTGCCACAGACTTCCTGCGGGATGCTGGGCAAGTCCCTTAATGGCTTTTGCGCCTTTGTATTGTTCTGATCAAGATTATTCTGGATTTTGCCTGTGGACACCAGGCCCTTAGTGCCAGAAACCTTTCTTGAAGGGTCTCTGTTGAAGTATATGTTCTTAAAAACCTTACTTAGCCTAGGGATTTGCAACATGCAACACTGACCTCAAAACTTGTTACCCTTCAGATGAGGAGGACACTGTGCAGATTTCCTTGGCAGGACTCTTCTAAAGCACAAGTCCAATTGAAAACTCACCTTCCTTGGGGAAAGAAGAAAAATTCAGTTCCCTGGCCAGGGGATGAATCCCAATGATGCACTACACTTACGTGAGGGAGGAGGATGTAAAACAAGCCTCAGTTAAAGATTCAGTTGTGCAAGGTGTTAAATCACTCCAGCATCAATTGGACCATGTGTACGCTTGCAGATCAGCATGTGCTTGAAAGGCTGTGCTGGTGAAGGGCTCAGCTCCCTGTGATCGAGGTTGGCTTTGAGAGGCTGAAATGAGAGAAGATAGAAAGGGAAAAGGATTTTTTTTGCTAGGATCAATTTTCTGTCTATCTTTTTATGTATGCTTCCATCTATTGAACACATGCGTCTGTGTAAACGGAGCCAGTCCCCATCCCCCCATGTCTGAAATGAAAAATAATAAAAATATATTTACATGGTTTCAACATTAGGTTATTAAGAAGCTATAGTCAGTATAACAGAGGGGAAAAAATTACAAGGAATGATTTGCATAGCAAACACATTTCACAGTTGTTTTGGACAAATGCCCTCCGTAAATATGTTTAAAGTCATGTACAACAAGAATATTTTATCACAAGTAACCATGTTTTAATAAACACTTAGTCTTTTTGTATTTCATTCTTTCTCTTCATAATAATGGAAATATAACACCATATATCACAGTAAAACACATTTCCACATAAATGCTGATAAGCACAAAATATTTTTCATCATTTACATTTTAACTGTAATAATATATGGCAGGATTAAAGCTGCATCCATCATGTGTCTAACTAACCTTGCTGTAATGAATTTTTAAATGTAATGGTTTCTGTCACAAAGTAAAATCATACATAATATCTTTTGACACAGTATGCTGGTATATGCAAGGTTTTAAAATGTAAATGCAACTTCATTTTTAATTAGATTTATAAACTCAAATCGCTGTTTTCTTTTCTGTAAAGTAAAGGGGAAAGAAAAAGTGTGGGTCTGTGTCAAGGCTGCAAATTTTTTCAAGTACCTTGCTCACAGGAAACTTGCACATCCAGTGTGTAGAAAAGTGAGTTGCACTAGAAACAAAGGATTATCAAAATCTTCAGGAATTAAAGCTTTTTAGACTGCCTAAAAGGCCTCCACCGGTACCCCAGGTGCTCACTTTGTGGTGGTGCTGAGGATCAGGCTCTCGATGGGTGAAGGGACCGGCAGGGGAGAATGGGTCAAGGATGGGCACATCCTGCCCCAGCCCCCTTCCCTGGCCCTGCTTGAAATAACAAATAATCTGGCTCACAAGAGGAGAATCATTAAAAATAATTTGCACGAGCTTTCTGTTCTGTGAGCCCTTTTTTGATACAATATTTCCTTCAGTGATTATCACTGCGGACATGTTCCTGCCATATGGATGGGAGCCGGGTGAGGAGGCGGCTCAATACCTGAGTGGTTAATTAAGAGCTGTTGCTGGGCCACAAGAAGCAGGTTTGAAATCCCTCTTCACTCACCGACAATGAGTAGCTTTTTTAGCAGCAGAAGTCACTAGGGACAGCCAGAAGCGCAGGGTAATTATTTGAGATAACATAGAGCTGAAGAGCACGCCTGTGTGTGTGCGGGTGCGTGCGGGTGTGTGAGGCTGCGGGGGGGGGGGTACGCCTGTGAAAGGAGGGCAACATTACAGAAAAGTCTATAATAAAAAGGTCAACATCTCCTCCTTTTCTGTACCGTGTTGGCAGTCTGTAATGCCTTTTTAGAATGAATGACAACGGATTCTATCTTTTTTTTTTTTTTTAAATGAATCTCTTATTTTGTATTCCAACTTTCCAATTGTGAGCACAGGTCTTGGAGGCCAATCTGAATGAGCTATTCTCACTTTATCAGCGTGGACGCTGAAATGACTTTGATTGCAGTGATGCAAAATAGCAGTAATTTCAACATTAACTCATGGAAACCCTGTGCTCTCAAGAACAAAGAAAAAAAGCAGTGAACTGAAAGCCATGAATGAAATTATGAAAGTACATAACTTCTTAGAAATTTAGGGCTAAATTCTCAGCAGGATAAATCTTCATATTGCCACAGGAACAGGAAAGTATGTTTGGCTGTAAGTGAGCAACTCATTCAAATGAGCTGAGGATCTGGTCTTTGGCTAAAACAATGCTTGTGGGCAGGGGGCTCTAGGTTATTTATGCCATTTAAAACATAAACCAAGGCTCAAACAGACAGGGATGCTCTTGCTGCAGTGTATCCCATTCACTATTTTTCTCAACAATGCAAAGAAGCATGCTAACTTTTAAAGGCTATATTTTTCTAAACTGGTTCATATACAAAATATTTATGAAGCCAAGTTGCCATTCAAGTCTGCCACTGTCCAAAATACACAGACTGTAGCACCTGGTGAAAACTGAAGGCAAACTGTGTAGTAATCCACTGCAGTACTATATTTCTTTTCTCAGAGCTGCAGACGAGAATATGAACATCCCCTTCCTCAGTCATCAAAGCTCAGTCCACATCATGGGCTCAAAACATTATTTCCCCCTTTGTTTGCTTGGTTATTTTTTTAAGCAAGCCTTTCTAGTTTATTACTGAGCAGACAGTGATGAAACTTCTGTCATATGTTTTTTTGGCATTTCCAGAAAATCTCACATGTGATCTCCAACTTAGAAGGCTCCATCCAAATATGAGCTCTGTGAAGCTCACACAAGCGCTTAGCTTTGTGCTGTGGGGTAAAAATACATTCAAGAAAGCAAAAAGGCCCACAGCCTCCTCCTCTCCATACACACCTTTTCACATCTTCTCAAATGCTGAGAGATTTTGCCTGAGCAAGCAGAGATTTTGAATGCACGTGACAGGCTCTTTGAGCGTGCCAAAGGTTTTGCAGTTATTAGGTGTGGGCCAAACCCCCAAAACTTTCGGTCTGTGGTGTGGAGACCATGCTGTACCTGTTCCGTGCTCTCTTTTTTTTTTTTTTAAAGGCAGATCTTGCAAGCCTTTGATGTTTCTAGAGTGCAAACAATACTACTCCGGCAGTATTGCCAGTATAACTGTCTCAGCTTTGTTTAGAAACTGCCCAATATGTTAATTATGTTCTTTACCTCTGTGGCATTATACTGTCAAACTGTACAACAGTCTTTAGAAAATAAAAGCTAACACCCTAAGCTGCTGTACCCAGCTCCCATAATATCTATTCACTGACAATGCCTGAGCTGTCAGATCAGAAGAAGCTTCATTCGAATAAAGGTGGGCAGATGTGTGATAATGAGACAGAAGCATACAGATGCTAATATAACTGTTCAGCAGAGCAGGCTCGTCTTCGTTAGGCAGACCCAGGTAGCAGCTGCAGACTGTCAGACGCTGGAATGCTGCTTTCTCTTGATTCTCATTTAAGATCAGCTTCGTTCGCTGTCTGTCAGTGAACTTTTCCCTCACAGGAGCCTGGACCCCTAGGTGATCAGTCACATTTCGACATAACTAGATGTCAAAAGAAGTTTAAGTTGTATGACGAACTGTGATGCATTCCCTGCGCTGGCTGGCAGTCTCAGCCCTCCAAGGCGTCTTGTTAATGATCCACCTGGAAACTCTAGAGTATTTCCTGTATTTTGTTTTCTTATTAAAATACTGGCTAAGCCTTTGTCAATATCCATGTCAGCAACTGTAAGCTCAAGACAATATTATCACAAGCATAATTTGATTTAAAAATAGACTCGTGGACCTGTACTGACCAAGCAGCAGGAGACATGCATATAGCAAGCAGAAAGCTAGCTTTGTGCTGCTGTAATTTATCCTCATCAATTAAAACAGAATATTTCTGATCTTGGGGGCAGAGGCAGGATACTGAGGCAGGTGAAATAAAATTTAAAGTTGCCTTATGAAATATGTCTGCAGCCAGCCAGCTCACTCAGCTGATGAACACAACCAGGAATAAGATAATGGAGAGCCTCCATAGATGAGCAAACAATTCAAATACGCAGGAGCTTGGAAACACAAATAACCTGAGATTGTCATTTCACATACTGCTGAAACCTTTGAACTGGGAGTCTGAACTTCATCAGCCTTTCATCTGTTGCTATGAGCTATTTACCCACTCACACTCCCTCGTTTCAGAGAGGAGACAGACTGAGGCTATTTTACATAAAATACATAAGTGCGCACACAATGCAGCAAACCTTCTACAATATTTGTGTGACAAGACTTAATATTACTTGGTGCTTAATCATGTCAAGGCAGTTTTTACTGTCAGTCTCAACTCCCTTCTTCACTTCTTACCATTTGAATTGCAACATTTCAATTCTTGTTAAGATAGCAAGTGTACCATGGCCAGGTACAATTAACAGGTTTCTTACGTTCTTAAACTCCTGAATTAAAAGATCACAAGGGAAGAGATTCAAAGATTTATAAAGTTCTTCCTTTT
>VZTL01074263.1:0-11998 GCA_013400535.1 Scopus umbretta | reverse complement strand
TTGGCCCACGGTGCTGAAAAGAGCTAGGAAAAATAATGAAATGGAGATGTTTAACCTAGTATTATTATTTTTTTTTTTTCAAATAAGGAAAAGGATTTAATCTAACCACAGCTGGATGTTTGCCCAATTTTAACATGCAGATTTCACGCAAACAGACCATTTTTGAGAACTGCCTATACTCAAGGGACTCCCCCTCGCCTTGCCTTTCCTTCCTCTTTTGGGTTGATAACACAAATTTAATTTATNTTCACCATGTCACGTTTTCTTTTTGAAAGCTTTTCAAAGTAAGACATCCAATTTACTGCCATTGCTTTCTCTGCAACCTGATAAGAACTGATAAAATTACCAGGCACAAAAAATCTTATGAAATATTCCTATTTCTCAGCACACCCAGGAGTTATGCAAGGACAAACAATTCTTAGCAAAAGTGTCACATCTTGGGGGACATCATGGTGCTTTGGGAGGCTATGAAAAAACGAAAGCTGTATTTGATAGAACAACCATACCTTACACAATAAAGGGCTCTACAGGAATCTGCTCAAAGCCACCTGCACCTGATTCACGATGTTCTGTCAGTCTAAATTTAGGCAGATAGAGTATTTTTTCCTTCAAAGACATCAAAGCAATTGGTAAAGCACTAGCTGTCACAACAGTCCTCAGAAAAATGCATTATCTCCACCTTAACACAGGGGGGAACTGTGGTAATGAAAGGTTCAAGCAATCAAATAGTGAGTGTGTAAGGCGTAAGGCTGGTATCTCGAATTTATCCTCTTCTGCCCTCTAAAGTAGTCATTATTTTTTTACTCATTTTTGAACAACGTAACTCCTTCCATGCCTGGGGACTCTGAAAAAGTCTGTTCTTACTGTGTCTACTTACTTTTGCTACTCAGGAGCTGGGAACATTGAGTAGTTTGCAAAAAACAACTTGGAAGGCAAGGCATTTTCCACTCTTCTTTGCAGTGTGCACAAATACTGATTGAAGGCAGACACATTTTCAACAAACTGTGGGATTTTGGGTTTCCTATCCAAACATTGGGTCAAATTCTGGACACTTTTTTCAAGTTGGTCATCTCATGCAAAGACCTGCCATTCTGAAACCTGGGATATCTGCATTTCCTTCTCACATGGTCCTCACAGCCCAAAGGCGGGGCTCTGTGTTGTGAAGCTGACCCCAGTACTCCAATGCATGCATGGGTCTCGCTCCAAACTCAACCGACAGTTGAGTCACTCAGACTACCCCGGAGTGTCATTTCAAAGAAATTACATGAATTCTCCGTTGACTGTGGGGGTGAAGGTTTGTGTTCCCAGAGCTCAGCATGCCTACAAAAGGTCACAGGTGAAAGTTGGCTGAACAGTGTAGGTCAGCTTGGCACCTCTGGAGCCGGTAATTGGTCTGGATGGAGCTGGTGCTGGACCAGCCCAGGATCACAGTCCCAAGCTGACCGGAATGTTTATAAACCCTTATGAGCTTCTGACTAACCCAGCCCTTTAGAGCTTTGGTTTAATTACAATGTCATACTCATTTTGTATATATCTGAATTCCTAGGGGCTTTTTACTGCAGGGGATATTATTTATATGGTTTTGCTGCTGAAGTTGCATGGAAAGCATGCGTGAAGATTAAATGCACTGGCCATGTTAACAAAATGATTAATTTTGGTTTTCCCACAACAGATCAGAATTTGATACTAGTTTTCCTGAAGACATGTAGCGTAACTTATTTTATGCAAACAGCTTTAAATCAGCTTGGTTAAGATGAAAGACAGGTTTTAAACTGTGCCCAACTTCGTATATGGCTTCTGGCAAAATCTGCTTGCCCTAGTTATATAGGTTGACCCAGCTTTGAACAATCCTGAGTAGTTTGGTCAGCAGTACAAAAGAGCAGCTATGAAATCTGAATGCTGACTCATTTCTTCAAAGTTTGGATGTCGGACCCTTATTTGTGTCCATCTCTAATTCGTGGATACCATGTGATATATCCTCACACTGAAATATATGGTAAAGGCTTAATGAATTTTGGAATTCATTAGTCTTGATAAAAAGCAATGAGAAACGTAATGTTTTTAAAAGGGACAAGAGGGGCATCAGGTTGTGCAAGAGGCTTTCCAAAGGCATCCTCCTGTTTCCAGGCAACCAGGGCTGTGCTTCTGCCTTTTCAATTGTAACCATCATTGCACTTTGCTTATTAATCCTCCAGTAAATGGAGGAAAGTTTCGATTCCCTTTGATGGCTACTGTACTTTATGGTTCAGGAAACAGCCCTAGGTTTGGTAGTTTCTATTTAGAAGAACCTCAGACCTAAATGAAAAGGAGACTGAGCCATCCAGGACCTGGAGGTCACAGGAGGGTAACAAAGTTCTGACTGCTTCAACTATGGGAGCTTGGAAAATATTTTCAGATTTTTTTTTTACTATAAAGAAAAATACATGACCAAGTATTTAGATTGACTGAAAAGCTTTGCTAATGTTTGATCAGATTGTTTCTGGAAGAAACTCTCCTGGAAAAAAACACTTCAAAATGAAGACGTTTGGTTTGATACCTTCAAAATGATAGGTTTAATTCTTTTTCTATGTTAAAGCATTTCTTGCTTCGGAGGTAACAGAAATTTTAGTTTAAATTTGGCAATTATTTCATTTGAAGAAAATGTTTAACTCATTCTGAAATGTTTACGTACATATATTATTTAATATTCATTTAAAACCAGCAAAATGAGAGCGCCAATTTGGGTCTTACACAAATCCCTATCAATTCACCATGTTGTGAAACACTCTTCTTCTTTTATTTTAGGCAATTAACTTTTGCTTTCTTCTCATAACACCACCATTGCCCTGTACAAAATAAGGTAATCTGAATAAAGTACCACCACCATTTTGTGGGAGGGGAGGAAGGGGACCGACTACATTTGGAACAGGTGCCCAGACGCCACATTTAGATGACCTATTAATATATTTTCAGTTTTGCAATAAAGCAGCTGAGAGCTAAGTGACTTCATTACAGCTCACCATTATGAGAAACTGGAATAGGGACCCAGTCTCTTGAGTACCCTTCTGGTGCCTTATGGGGCATTCTGCACAGAACAAACTTACCTTAGAAATCACCTGTTCTTATTTATCATGATGCACAAAGACTCCCATTTTTATTGCCATTTGGGAGCAATGCTGAATGTTTTAGATTAAAAAGCAAACCACATTCTTGGGTCTAGTTTCTTATAATCACAGCTTCTTTGTCCTTCATATCATTAGCAGGACATGGTTCAGTAGACATGGTGTTTTGGGTTGATGGTTGGACTAGATGATCTCCGAGGTCTTTTCCAACCTTAATAATTCTATGATTCTATGATTAGCTAATTTCTGTGATAGCAATGGGGTGCAAACCATACTGCCCACGGAGAGACTCTCTGGTGGTTTTCTAACGATGAAATGTTTCAGAGCCACAGAAAGAAATGGAGAAGAACTTAAGGCATGAAAATATGTTTAAGTTCCATGTCTCATTTGGCTCCACCCCTTGCTCACAAGCAAGAAGGAATTCAAGGAAGACAATGAGAAGTAGCAGTTCAAGACAGCACTAAGACTACTGCTTGCTGATACCACTTTTCAACAGGCTTTAAATCCATGGAGAAATGTACACGGGCTAAGAAAGAATAAATGTAGAACCACTTCATCATCTGGTGTAAATCAGAGTATTCCTACTGAAGTAGAAGTACACACATGGCTTATGCCTTGCAAAATATCTGAAGTAGAAGCATAGCCTCAAACAAGGAGCTACAAGCCCTAAGATAGTGATCATTTGCTGAAGAGATTTACAGCAGGAAAAGACATTCTGTTTTAATCTACTACAAAGATCCAGTTAAGTCATTTTTCAGTGACAATTCAGCTTGATAATTCTCATGTTGTGCTTTGCACATGCCTACATGAAAAATAAAATAAAAGCTAATTTTAGAGTCCTCAATCAAGCCCACAGTTAGTCCTAAATCTTGATGAGCAGCTCCAGTTATTATCTTCTATTTTTAAAATATTTTGATTGATTTTCCTATTCTAAAGAACTAAACTGTAAATCATTTCTGCTGGTTTCAAAGCTTTTTCTTTTAATCATTACAAAACAAATGAGCTCTGACACAAAGGCAGAGAGAAAAAAAATCACCAAGTAAAACCAAGTTCTCCCTGTTACTGGAATTTTCTGTCTGGAGAAAGCACTCCCTGTTGTCAAATTGCTCAGTATGAATCTTTTTCTGACATAATGCTACTTCTCCACTGATGTTCATTCATATTCTTTTTGGCTATCATATCTGTCACAGTAATAGCTAACAGCCTTGGTCAACAAGACATACAGAGCAGGTCCCAAAGCATATTTATACATGCATGAGGGCCTCTTGTGGCCAACAAAAGGGCACAAGCCTGTGAACCACAGAACAGTCCCCCACGGTACCGAGCATCCTGGCAGAATCGGTCTTGTCCACTGCAGTAGTTACATGACTGCTGTACACTACTGAGAATGCACACAATGAACACTGACCCCGCTCACAGGCAAGAAAAAACATGGCAGGAAATGGTTTCCTACTCATTATTGAAGTCCTCATTTGGTATTACAGTTGCCCTACATAGTGAAGAGGGTGTTTGGGGTCTTAAGAGACTTCTGTGGCCTGGAGACCACAGGCATGGTGGGAGATTCAGACACATCCAGAGTACAAAACAGCTTGGCGGCCCGCAGCTGGGCAAGCAGAGAGGTGCTCACCTCGACCTGCTGTGGTCTCTCCTCACTCCACCCATTCTAAAGGGACAATGAGAGTGGAAGACAGACACCTCCAGGAAGGAGCTCAGGGCCAGGAGCTGCGCAGGAGCTGATGAGTCTCAACGGGAGTGGTGCTGAGGATATTCCTCTCTCAGTATCAGTGACATTTCCCTCCAGGCTAGCTCAAGTCGCTGATTTTTCCAGATACCATTGGCAGCTGTTTAATCCTTCCCAGGCTTTGCACAGGCCACACAGGTGGCTGTCTGCCAGGCAGAGACTGTTTCACTTCACTGTCATCGTTCGCTAGCACAGCTCCTGGCCTTTGCTATTTTGTTTTTCTGGCCAATATAACAAAAAGTTGCTTGTTAGAGAAAGGTAAAGATTACTAAGTTAGGCCATCCTTAATGCTGAAGTCTTCATGGAGAGTTATGGAAGTTTTGCCTGTCACTCTGCAATCAGATACTTACTGGAAAGGTGAAGAGGGCATTAGCCTCTTGCTCCCTCTGCTGTGCTACACCCTGTCCCTGGTACAGTGCAATGCTTTCAGTGACAGGGACCAGAGGAAAAAAATACACAAACCACTGAGCACCAGGCCTTCCCCTACCCCAGGGGAGCATCTCACCCATCTGCCGTGGCAGGGGCAGTGCCCTAGCCACACACCTGACTCTGTTCCCCTCCCACCTTTCCCTGGGGGTTTCCATGGCCTTAGCTCACCACAGTATGATAGATGTGGGCTCTGTATTTTGTAACAAGGCCTAAAGGCACAGAAACGTTAATTCCTTTCTTAATTTTTAGCTGCCTATCATCATTAGAAAGCCTAAGTGTCCCTAGAGTATCTGGGGCAGGGAGGAAGGAATCACAAAAAACTCCACAAAAAGCCAAACCACTGAAGCCAGTTTTCATGTCATTTTGAGATTTTTTCACTTGGGCTATTTCAATTTGTAAACCTCCATTTTTTTAAAACAGTAACAATAACTCCACATTCCTTCTTCACTATGTCAACTGAATGCCTGACAGATGTTAAACATTATTTGCTTTTTGGCTTTCTACTTTGCCTAGTTTATCCCAACCTATGAAACCTCAAGGGCATAAAGCATTATAAAAATAAACAGCACCACTAGCAAAACTGTCATTCTCAAGAAAAACATTTGCCTCATTAAACTGCAGAATTTCCAAACCCAATGAAATGCATTTTTATAAAGAGCAGGATCTTCTCTGTTAATGAAGAGGAATGTGGAGAACCTTCTCTCCTAGATCATTAATGCCAGTCAATCTGCCAAGGATTTACATCAGAGACAATGAGGAAAGACATGACCTCTTCTCAGGAAAATCTGAGCAGTGGAAAAACACAGTGTAGGGACACTCACACCTCCTGCAGCAAACCAGCTTATGCACTGTGGGAACTTCAAACTGTGTGACCAGCATGGTGAGAGAAAGGGTGAGAGGCTTTGCAGGACTCATCACAGGATTAGAGGTACATTAAAGTTTCCGTATTTTGGACCATTACTTGCTCTTGGTCTTAAGCTAGTGGGGGTACAGAAATAATGTGAACAAGGCAACTAGACAAAACTAGTAGGAGAAAAGAAACTATCTCTTTCTCCGGTTAAACTGTACAGCTGTGAATTGATAATGAAGTCCTTAAAATGAAAGCGCAGCTAGATCTGATTCTGGAACAATCCTCATACCCAGCAGCACACTATCACCTTGCCTGTATGTAGGAGGCAGACCAAAAAACCCAGACGGATCTTGGGATGAAATGCAAGGGGGAAGAGCTGGCTGGCTTACATCAACGGATGGAGAGCCATCTGAGGGAACAGCTTCTTTTCCTTGGAGTTCTGTGTGGTTTTACAATCTGTTAGTGCGCCTGCATGTGCCAAAATGCTCTGTTAATGTTACTCTAAACAGGATACACATTGCCTGAAATATTAAGCCTCATGCAAGATCACTATCTTATGTGCTTATGCTAGGGCCAGAGAGGAAGAGAACAATGCTCTTCAGGCGGCAGCATCCAAAATGAACTCGTCAGGCTCACTGTAACAAATAAACATGCCTATTGAGGATTGACTCCTGCCATTAAAATTGCAGGCATGCTCTGGGTTCACCCTTAACTGCTTGTTGCTTCCTGATGATTCCTTGCGCGAGACAAGCTCCAATCTGTGTTGCAGCATGAATCATAATTCACTGTGCAGTTTATCCTCTAAGGCTTGTTTTTTTTAATTCCACACATCCTTGCTTCTACCCTCTTCTAGTGGTTTAAGGGATTTTTTTTAGGGTTAAAAATGAAGGCTTGGACTCCCAAACTCATTGCAGAGCTTATTAGTAAAAACAAGAAATTAAATACAGCTCATTTTACTTGTTCAGAGATTGGAATTCATTCTGCTTCGCTTCATAAGACTAACTGATCAAAGGGCCAAGCATCAGTCATTGAAAAATACCTTAATTTGGGATAATGTGAAAAATATAATGTGCTGTAGAAGCTGTGTCTTCAAGTTCTCTGGGAACAGGAGCATATGGCGTTTTGTCCCTCCCAAAATGCTGAATACTGATGTTTACCCACAGCAGGCTGAGGAACCATGCATTTTTCCTCATATTCAACAGATCACCACCTCAGTCCTTCTGGAATCATAAAGTGACTTGAGAAACCACCATCAATTAACACTTATATCCGAGAGTGTCAGACTCGTGACCTGGAGCAGCAAATAACATAAAGACGACACCTCTGTGTCAAGATTCCCTCATGATAACACAAGGACAACCTGCACGTATTTTATTTATCTTTCTCTTAAGGAACAGGGCACCAGCCCCTGCTGGAGTTGCTGATGTTCCTACATGTTGCAGACTCGCTAAAGATTAGGCTTCAGCTCCTACTGCCGGCACAGTCTGTCCCTGCTGGCTCTATTTCTGCCTCCTTTCTTGCTCTCACTGCCGCCTTTTGCACTCTGACACCACAGACTCAGCTTTCTCACCTACCACTGTATTTTCCCACTCCTGTTTCTAGAAACTAGGAGGGTGATGTTGAACCGTGCTGTCCTTTGGCTCTGAAGTGAGTATTACCTCATTCAGTGGCTTACAATGGCTCTTTGACTTTTTTTTGGACTGGTAGTCTGACTCCCACATGAACTTTCACTTTTGTTATCTTCTGCATCTTTCCTGTTCCCTCAATGTGCTGTGTGGGAAACTTGGAAGAGGTACTTGCTTCCACCTGTGGGCAATCATGCAGCTTTCTGGGCAAGACTGAGGCCACCACAAGTCTATGAAAAACCATGAGCTAAATGCTGAGGGCCTGCATTTTTCAGAATGCCTCCAGATTTTGCCACATCCCAAGGAAGAGAATTCCATCTACTTCAAAGATAGCCATGTGACAGTTATATGGCTGCCCCATCCTTCCCCTTATTCAGTGACAGGGATGGCGCCTCTGGTCACCTTGCCTCCTTTACATGGCAACGTCCCCCTGCTGATTCAGTGTACAAAGAGACGTACATATTCCTGCAGCTCTGTTGCTCTGAAGCCAGCACAGAGGTGCAGAGGGGAGGGCTGGAAGCCCGTTGAGCCAAGCAGCCGTTCCCCACTGCCATAACCATACATGCTCCTCCTCAAGTCACAGAGGATTGAAAAGAGGACAATGACCCCAACTCTTTCTTAGGCCTCCTGTCTGCAAGACGTGATTTGTTGGAGGTTGAGAATGCCCTTCAAGCATTGGGACAGGTTTTCCTAGGGCAATCGATGGGTTTGCAAGAGACGATTCTAGTACCATTCAAGTGGAGCAAAAATGCAGAGTAAAAGTTAGCAAAGAGAAGAAAGCAACTTCACTCCGGACGACCAAGCTGTGCACCCATGACTGTAATTAAAAGCAGCATCTGACTCCTTCTGCCCATTCATCTTCTAACAGCATCTCTCACCAAAACCTCACACAGCCCTGCAGACTTGGAGCAGGGCTTGCAGCCCAGACAGCTGCTTTGCTCCAAGCCTCAGGTAAGAGCCAAACCCATATTTGACTTAGCCCTGTAGATTGACATTGAACATCTCCAAAGAGGAACATGATTAATGGGGAAAAAAGAAATCGGGCCAAAAAACAACTGAGAGTGCAAATGAGAACAAGCACAAATCGTGAGAAGCAGAGGTAGAATAGGACAGAAAGAAAAGGGTAGAAAGGAGGTAACAGCCAATATGCCTGAACAGAGTGCCAATAGGCACAGGAGAGATGGCATCTGCTAAGTGGGTAAGAGCAGCACTTCCAGTTCCCCTAAGTGGAAGGGGGTAGCTGGAATTCTTGTCCAGGCAGTGGCTGAGGAGCTCACCTGCACAAATCTTTTTCTTCCTCTGCAGCTCTGTTCCAATTTTCAAGTGAGCGCAGGGCTCTCCGTTACCTGCATGCTGGTAATATCACCACATATCCTTCCTTACCCAATGTCTGCTTAGCCTCACCACCTCTAGGCCACAATCTATAAACCTGATGCAGGGTCAGGTCTTATAGCTCTCTGCAATTGATGAGCCCCATTCAGCTGCACAAATTGAGCTCAGGATTTGGCCTTTATACGTGCACATGTTCCAGCAAACCAATTCCCTGTTCTAGTCTGCGGATTAGAGTTCATATGGTTAGCATCTGGGACTATATGGAGCAGAAAAAAACCCATAATCAATTGCAAGAAATAGTGAGAAAAAGTGCTAAACCATGATCAAGGGGCTGAAAGAAGGGCAGAATATGTCTGCTAATAGAGGAATAATTACAGAAGCCATTTGGCTCCTGCTCTGGCCCTTTTACATTTCGCATAGTTGGTGAAAATCCTGCCTTTCAAGGAACATAATTTTATACCTGCGTATTCTCAAGTTTGGCCATTATTGTACACTGCTCTGTAGCATGTATGCGACGACAGTCCCTATCTATGGCAATAAAACCAAAATTTCTATTAAGTATTATAGTGAAGTGAATAGAAGGGAGGTAATAAACATGATATACCTGTGGGGAGTAAAAGCGGAAACCAGGAAAAGCAATGGGAGGGAAAACATAGCTCCAAAGACTTCAGTTTTGAAAGTTTCCTGGCTCCTCCTCTGCCTCTGAGATGCTGGGATTTGTTTGGATACCTCTCCGTGTCGCACCAAGCTCAGCTAAAGTACATCCCCATGTGTTTCTGTCCATACGTTACTCCTGGTCCCTAGACAGTTTTTCAGCAAGCCACACACTTCACTAGCAAACTTGATACTGCCAGGGCATTTGCAAACCTATTCACAGCTGTATAACAAATAGCTATTCTGCTTCCAGAAAGGCCAAACAAGCCTGTGATTGCAATTGTTATGCAATTACTGTGATTGCAGCTTTGCTGGACATTTTGCTGAAATGTCTCTGATAATCAGTGAGGAACAGAACTGACTTTTCACAAGTGCCAATATCATCCATTTAGGACTTACAGTCTGTCTTTATCAACAAGGCAGGTAACGTTCTGTGCTCATATTCTGCCACCTGTGGTATTTATTCATTCCCAGTCTGAACCAGAAAGACAAATCTGTTCCAACAATGCTGTAGAGCAACCAAATCTTTAAGGAAGAAATAGCATGGCTGTAGGCCAGACTCTTCTAATTAGCCTATACAGAGCACACACGAAAAAAGCCACCTAATTAGATAAATGGCCAAACTAAAGCTCACGCTGCTCAACACCACACAAGAACTCGATCTTTCTCTGCTTACATTCAGCACATTCATATAAGAGAGAAAATGCATTCAATTTCAAAATACATTCAATTTCAAAATACAAGTGGAAAATCTCTGTGAAGGAGAGTAGATATTTTAAAGGTGTGTGTAAAACAAGAAGAGAGCGCGATGGGTTTGTCACACCCTTGGGAGGCTCTTTTTAGCAAGTGTGTAGCAAAATGTCTCTGCAATGTTTGGCTGCTATTGTACTTGCCGGGGGGGAAACATAGAGGCTTCCCTGGCAGTCCACCTGCTTCTTTTTAGGTACTGCTGCCTAGAGCTCTGGGCTAGCTAATTACTAAATACAGTCAGAGCCAGTTGTTCATGGTTTTCTCCTTGATGACTGGTGATTTGTACCTGTCAACAAAATGGCATCAGCAGGTGCAGCCACGGTGGGTGACAAACTGGACCTGGAACGGTGACAATGATTCCAGCAGCTCATTTCAGGGACTCTATGGTCTCGTTTTTTCTTACTGCTCTGAAAACGTGCCCTGTTCCCAACCTGAATGAACCTCTGCTGTTGTGAAAGTTTATATGCACCGAGTTTGAGAAATACATTTCTTCCTTAACCGTCAATAACCTTGCTATTTTGGTTCTATGGTTCTCAACAGAGGACAAACTACACAATTACATCAACTATTGTGATGGATAATTCCATCGTGGGCATCACTCAAAACTTTAGGATAAAAGATGAAGTATTTACTTACTTTCATTTGAAATTCAAGCCAAGATTGGAACTGCGGTTTCAAATGCTTAAAGGATACTGGTCAAATGTGCCACTCTCTAGTGCTTCTTACCATCACAATAAACAATGCAATTCTTATACAACTGAAAAGTTTCACTGCACTGCAGATATCCACCTGGTTTTAAAGACATGATGTAGGAAAGGAGAAATATAGTAGCTTTCATATATAGTTCTCAAATATTTATCAAAATATATAATGAAAAGTCTGCAAAAAAATCATGTAATGAGTTTTCTTCATTTTCACAAAAGCTCATGATCTGGTATTTCACTCCTCCTCTTCTATTTTATTCTAGTTTGAGCCTTTGTAAATAATTTTTTTAACACTTTCATTGCTATCCTGACATTAGAACCTAGAAAAAACTCCAGAACAAAGCAAGCTGAAATTCCAAACTAGTAAACTTGACTGCAGGGGATAAGTCTTTAAGTGAACATTAATTATCTGCAACTTGCAACAAAATTTATGAAGAATGTGAAAACACCATACTAGACAGTATAATTGATCAAGGTTTTACGTTTACATATTGCAGAGAATCCCTATGAAAGACTGAAATTGTCCTAAATCTTGCAGCCATCTATCAGCTTTGTTGAGTCAGCTCTCTAACTGTACTTTCTCTTCCAGATGTCACCGTGTAATAAAGGCAGAGCCATCCTCTCCACTGCTCTTCTATCAGCTCTATTTTCCCTAATAGGTAAGAGGAGAAAGGAACTGTGTCTGGTCCTGCCTCATCAGTAGGGCCATTCGACTGCCAAAGGACTCCCTGAATTGGGAAGTTGGAGCACTACAGCTAGTCTTCAGTGCTCTGAAGGAAACTGGTGATGGTTAACATCAGCAGCGTTCTCTC